>CAUYQG010060913.1:0-12010 GCA_963574415.1 Tarsius wallacei | reverse complement strand
GACATCCTTAAAGAAGAAATTCTGCCCGTGGGCAGCAGCTTTAGCTCATTCCCTAGAGTCCCAACTCACCCTTCCTTTTTTTTTTTTTTGAGTTGGATTCTAACTGTGTTACACAGGCTGGAGTGCAGAGGCATGCTCCCGGCCATCACAGCCTTGACCTGTTAGGCTCCGGCGATCCTTCAGCCTCAGCCTTCCAAGCAGCTGGAACTACAGGCACGCGCTACCATGCCCGGCTAATTTTTTTGATTTATTGCAGAGATGAGTTTTCGCCAAGTTGCCTGGGTGGGTCTCGAACCCTCATGCTCAGGCAATACACTCGCCTTGGCCTCCCAAAGTGCTGGGATTACAGGCTGAGCCACTGAGCCCGGCCTTGGCCTCAGTTCAGATTCTTTCTTCAGGGGTTTTAGTCTTCCTTCAGGGGCAGGAGGTTTAAAGGACATTTAAACCCAGAATGATGACCAAGATTTAAGCCATAACAGTGCAGTCTTGAATTGAATAACACACCCAAATGCTCTTTATACTTGTTGCTAAAATCTTTGTTTATCCCTGTTGTAAGGTCAACATCAAGTGAAGGAGAATTTGTTTTCCACGCTCTCTCCAAGTCATCTCCACCTATATGTCTTGATGTCACTCCCTCAACTTGGTACCTCCTCATATTGTAATTATTAGTTCACCCTTAGGATTTCCCTTTGAGCATATGAGTTCCTCAAGAGCAGGGTCTGTATTTTAAGGACCTTTTGCCCCATCCCCTAATACAAGCCTGGTGTGTCATATAAATTTTAAATAGATGTGTGTATGTGTGCATATGAGAGAGACTCAAGTCAGTATGATACTTATTGTGTACAAGTCATTCATTGATGATGGTAAACCAACAGACCTGGCTGACATTTCCAAAAGGAGGTAGCTCGTACTGTGATATAAGATTAGGTAACCAAGGTTTCTAACATAAAAGGAGACTATCAGCAAAAGTCCCAGAATTAAGCCCTTAGTGATGTCTCCCTAACACTATTAGAGACATATAAACCACTACCAAGATAAGGACTCCTGTATTCACTGCATTCCAGAGGCAGTCCCAGCCTTTATTAATGTTCTAAGAGCCACATGGAGACTATAAAATACCCAATCAGATTTATGCCATAGACAGAGAATATGTTAACTTGTTAGGCCTTTTAAAAATTTAATCCATATGCCCCTGAGGAATTTGTTAATTGATCAAGACTAGAGAAGAGACTTCTAGGGCACCAAGCCATTCCATCTTTTTTTTTTTTTTTGATTTGGAGTCTCACTCTGTCGCCCAGACTGGAGTGCAGTGGCCGCTCCTGGCCACTGCAGCCTCGACCTGCTGGGCTCTGGCAATTCTTCCACCTCAGCCTTCCAAGTAGCTGGAACTACAGGCACGCGCTACCATGCCCGGCTGATTTTTTGATTTATTGTAGAGATGAGGTCTCGCTTGCCCAGGCGGGTCTCGAACCATTCACCTCAGCCTCCCAAAGGCGCGGGATTATAGGCTGAGCCACCAAGCCCGGCTGCCATTCCATCTTATACTTCATCACTTTTTCTTCCATCCTTATATCAAACAAATTTTAACCCTATCCAACAGTGTTTTCTCCTAAAATAAGTATGATACTTTTTGTACCTTAAAGTCTGCTTTTTTGAGAGAGAGAGAGTCTTGCTCTGTCACCCAGTCTGGAGTGCAGTGGCACCATCACAGCTCACTGCAGCCTCGAACTCTTGGGCTCAAGTGATCTGCCTCAGCCTCCTGAGTAGCTAAGACTAAAGGCATGTGCCACCTCATCTGGCTATTTTTTCCCAGTTTTTTGTAGAGATGAGATCTCGCTATGTCACCTAGGCTGATCTCGAACTCCTGACCTCAAGTGAGTCTCCTGCCTCAGCTTCCCAAAGTGCTGGGATTACAGGTGTGAGACACCACACCTGGCCAAAGTCTGCTTTTTAAATTTAGGAAGCTCTGTTTCCCAAGAATCTAGATTTTTTTACACATTAAAATTTTTTTTTAAATTTTAAAGATGTGGGGTACAATTCAGGATTAGGTATACAAATGTTCATTAGACCGACACCCTTGTTGATGAGGTGTGCCCCTCTCTGGTAGTTTCTCACTACTGCCAATCTCTTTCTTATAGTATTACGATAGTTGTTCAAGGTTCACTTATGAGTGAGAACATGTGATACTCGGTTCTTTGTTTCTGTGATAGATCACTCAGTATTATAGCCTCTAAGTCCATCCAAGTTGTACAAATTTAAAAGTTTAAACCCCAAGGTTCTTCACTTTAGGATTCTTTCTGTCTTGTCTTTCTAGATTGCCCTGAATATGGTTTGAATAGGAGTAAGATGTAGTGACTGGGATTGATGGCTATATGGAATGCTGCTCTAGTTAGATAGTGCTAGAAGATCATGCTGGGTAGAGATTCGTGTCTATATCTAGTCAGGGTCAGATCAAAACTCATCAGCAGGCAAGCTACACTTTTTGGCAAAGAGAGGACTTCTCTCCTGTTAGCCATTGCTACATTTCTTGTCTTCCTTTTAGCCATTATGCTACATTACATATACCAAACAACGTGTTTTAACCTAATGATAATCACTGTATTAAGGGAAACTCCATATAATTAAAGGGAAAATGTAGAGTGAAGACTAAGGGTAATATGCATACATGGGAATATAACTCTTGGAAGCTGCCCGAGTCAATTTTTAACCTTAATTCCACAAATAATTAAAAACACAAAGAGCAGAGTGCTTGGCATTTAGAAGGCACTGGATAAATATTTGTCCAATGATTGCATAAATCCTTTTTTACTTGAAAAACATCTCCATATCTGCTAATTAATTTGCATTAAATAAGCATTACTCTTTTTTTTTTTTTTTGGATGTGGGGTCTCACTCTGTCACCCAGGCTGGAGTGCAGTGGCATGATTATGGTTCACTGCAACCTCAGCCTCCTGGGTTCAGATGATCATTCCACCTCAGCCTCCCAAGTAGCTGGGACTATAGGTACGTGCCACCATGCCCGGCTAATTTTTTTTTTTTTTTTTAAGATGATGAGGTCTCGCTATGTTGCCAAGGTTGGTCTTGAGCTCCTGGGCTCAAGCAACCCTCCCACCTCGGCCTCCCAAAGTGCTAAGATTATAGATGTGAGCCACCCATGCCCAGCCTAGCATTACTCTTGTTAAGGACATAAACCCTTGTGACTATTTAGAAATGTTCTATGCTATACTAATAATTACTTGAAATATCAGAGTCCTACATGAGTGACTTAAAAGGTCTACAGTGCAAAGTTCTCTTGATTTTGCATATAATCTCTACTCCTGGGCTGTCCAATAGAACTTCCCGCAGTGTTGGAAACGTTGAATGTTTGAGCTGTCCAATGTAGGAGCCACTAGCCACATGTGGCTACTTATCACTTGAAATGTGGTTAGTGCAACTAAGGAGCTGAATTTTAAATTTAAATTAAGTAGGCACATGCGGCCATTGGCTACCATATTGGAAAGCACACCTCTATGAAAGGATCAGAAAAATGAAGTTGGAAACATGGGAGAAGGTGTTTAAAGGCATTCTCGGAACCCTCACCATTTTTGCTCTTCCATGGGGCCGTTAACTCATTTACCTTATGAATTCCTTTACTCTGATCATTTTTTTAATTTTATAGTTTTAGGGATAGTAAATGCTGTTTCATCAAGCAGTTCTCTGCTCTTGTGATTCTCAAACTTGGCTGTGCATCAGCATCACCCCTTGAGATTCGATTCAGCAAGTCTGGGGAGGGGACTGGGCATCTGTGTTTTTTAAGCTCCACAGATGATTCTGATCTGTAGCCAGGCTTGGGAACGACTACTTTACACCAGAGACCCAAACCAGCAGCCCTTGGGCCAAACACACCCTCAAAACATATGTTCATCCCACACAGAGTTGTAAAATGTTTTGAATTAGTTGCCAACTTCTGCACATTGTAATTTTTTATCAAAAAAAAAAAAAAATAGAGTTGAGTAAAGGCTGCCCCCTTCACACAGCATAAATTCTTTGGCTCAGTAATTCTAGCCTACCTCTAAGACCTCCCAACAGGCATTTGAGTTTGAGACTCCCTTTCCTATCCCCTATCTATATAATACTTGCCAAAGCAGGAATCAACTACTTTATATCGATGCACCATTCTTAGGATAGAGTACTATTTATCAATCTTGGCAGGCTGAGGAATATCATCCAACCAAGTATGATGGAAGTCTCAACAAGAGAATGGGCCATAACTCAGAGTCATGAGACCATTCCTATTCAGGGACAAGTCATTATATTCAGGGAAAATGTGGTCTCGCTTATTTTGTATACTTCAAACTCTCTCACCTAAAGTATCACAAGGGCAGGCAACAAGACTGTCAGGGGGAGCATCTTTGTTATACATTTCATTTTCTGTTTTGAAAAAATCTCTTTCTAGTTCTCTCACCCTTCACTCATGTTTTCTTTTCGATATATCTATATTCAGCCATGGTTCTTAACATTAAAAAGAGTTGATCACACTTTATCTTTTCTCTCTCTCAAGAATCCTCCGTAACCATAGCTAATGAATTTAAAATACATAAGTTGAAATGATGATATAAAAAGTAGAAAGGCAGCTGGGCATGGTGGCTTATGTCTGTAAACCCAGCACTTTGGGAGGCCAAGGCAGGAGGATCGCTTGAGCCCAGGAGCTCGAGACCAACCTGGGCAACATAGCAAGACCTTGTCTCTACAAAAAAATCAGAAGATCAGCTAGGCATGGAAGCCTATACCTATAGCCCCAGCTACTCAGGAGGGTGAGGCAGAAGGATTACCTGAGCCTAGGAGGTTGAGGCTGCGATGAGCCATGATTGTGCCACTGCAGTCCTTTAGGCAGAGAATATATTATTTGGTTCAATACTACTAGCCTACCTCATAAGGGCCCCACCTCCTTACTTAATACTTTGCATTAAGTAAGTATTACTCTTTTTTTTTTTGAGGTGAGGTCTCACTCTGTCACCCAGGCTGAAGTACAGTGGCATGACCATGACTCACTGCAGCCTTGACCTCTTGGATTCAGGCGATCATTCCGCCTCAGCCTCCGGAGTAGCTGAGACTACAGGTGCATTCCATCATGCCCGGCTAATTTTTTAATTTTTTTTTTTTTTGTAGAGATGAGGTCTTACTGTGTTGCCCAGGCTAGTCTTGAATTCCTGGGCTCAAGCAACCCTCTCACCTTGGCCTCCCAAAGTGCTAAGATTATAGATGTGAGCCACCACACCCAGCCTAGCATTACTCTTGTAATGCTCATGTGACTAATTTAGAAATCTTCTATGCTATATTAATAATTACAACTCCCTTGAAATATCAAAGTCCTACATGAGTGACTTAAAAGGTCTACAGTGCAAAGTTCTCTTGATTTCACATATAATCTCTACACCTGGGCGACTAATAGAACTTCCTGTGGTATTGGAAATGTCGAAAGTTTGCACTGTCCAATGCAGGAGCCACATGTGTTTGGGTGACAGAGTTAGATCCTGACTCTAAACAAACAAACAACTTATTAATAAACAAACAAACAAATAAATAAAGGTAGAAAGGCTATCTTTGATGAAAACTAAATAGAGGACTGCTAATTCAGAGGTAGAGGAAGGCACAGCTCTTGAGTAGTTATGGAAACAATAGATCTTCTCCCAGAAAAATGCATGCATGCCAAACATGTTGGAATCGGTTTTAGCAGTTTCATAGCTCTCTGTAACCCATCTATTGATTCCTGGTAGAAGAAGCCATCAACTTGAAATAAGGCACAATACTTGATAGAAGCCCGGCTTGGTGGCTCAGCCTGTAATCCCGCGCCTTGGGAGGCTGAGGTGAGTGGATTGCCTGAGCCCGCGGGTTCGAGACCCGCCTGGGCACTTGGCGAGACCTCATCTCTACAATAAATCAAAAAATTAGCTGGGTGTGGTAGTGCGCGCCTGTAGTTTCAGCTACTTGGAAGGCTGAGGTAGAAGGATCACCGGAGCCCAGCAGGTCAAGGTTGCGGTGGCTGGGAGCGGCCACTGCACTTCAGTTTGGGCAACAGAGTGAGATTCCAACTCAAAAAAAAAACAACAACAATACTCGATAGAGACTTATGCTGGATACAAAGCACCAAAATGTTAGCAACAGCTTTAGAAAGTGGGATCTACTTTTTGGATAAAATGTTATAACATGGCTTTGGAATCAACAAAGGGGAAAGCAGCCTAACTACCATTAGGCTTTAAGTAATATGCAAAGAATAAATTGTCTCACTTCCAGGATCATGTTAAACTGAGTGTCATCTGTCACTTATGACTCAAGGTCCAGTGGATTTCTCAGCATATAGATAAAATCTGTGATATTTGAATTTATAAACAAATCCTTAGAGGCATTCATGACAGGTCTGAGGGATTTCCTGAAATTGCACTCATAGAAACAGTTGCTTGATGCCTTAGCCTGGTCAGTTTCACTAATTCGGGGCTATTTTGCTCCTGACTTTTTCCCCCTTGAATGGCAGTTGGTTTCATCATTAAGGTGATTAATTAGGAGTCACCTTCAGGCATGAAGCATGCAGTGTGAAACAATTTTATTTTCTAATTGGAAATGCCTACATTTTCATTCTCATCTATTTCTACATATGACCGGTGGAGAAAAGTATTAAAGTAACATAAGCAAATTTTTTTGAGCTGAAAAAAATGAACTTCTCAGAAAGGCTTTTGAGTATCCAGTGCAAAGAATAAAAAACAACAAATGAACAAACAATCAAACAAAACTCCCAGAAGACTGTGAATAAGAATGTATCACATGGCCGGGCTTGGTGGCGGCTCAGCCTGTAATCCCAGCACTTTGGGAGGCTGAGGCGAATGGATTGTCCGAGCCTGTGGGTTCGAGATCAGCCTGGGCAACTTGGTTAGACCTTGTCTCTACAGTAAATCTAAAATTAGCTGGGCGTGGTAGTGCACGTCTGTAGCTCTGGCTACTTGGAAGGCTGAGGCAGAAGGATCGCCGGAGCCTAGAAGGTGGATGCTGGGGTGGCTGTGAGGGTGCCACTACACTCCAGCCTGGGCGGCGGGAGTGAGAGTCCAACTCAAAAAAAAAAAAAAGAATGTATCACACTTCTCATATGGGAGGTAGAATATAATTGAGGTATACTTTTAAATTTCCAAGGGAAAATGATTTAACTAAGAACCCTGTATTTAGCCAAACTCTTCATCAAGGGAAAGGGTAGAAAGGAGACATTTTTAGACATGCAAGTCTTTTAAAAATGTACCTTCTGTGAAATTAGATTAATTCAAACTTAAAGCTGTTGGAACTTTGTTATTATTTTTTAAATTTTAGAGTTAGTTTGAGGTTACTGTGAACTATGATCACACCACTGTATTCCAGCCTAGACAATAGAGTGAGATCCTAGCTACTAGGAAAGCTGAGGAAGAAAGAATACTTGAGCTCAGGAGGTCAAGGATGCAGGGAGCCATGACCATGCCACTGCACTCCAGCCTGGGTGACAGAGTGAAACTCCAACTCAAAAATAGATAAATGAAATAAAATGAAACAAAGCAAAACCTTCTCTTCTCCTCACTAATGCCTTAGAGGAAATGGAGGTTAATTTACATGGAGAACAAACGCAAGCTCTGATTGGTACCAGAATTATATTACCAATGATAAATCTCACTTTGTTACCAGGTCTCATTACTCACAGTGAGAAAACCAATACAAATGGTTTCCAAATATTTCTATAGCAAATAATAAATATTCCTATATCAATATATACATCTCAACCGACAGTTTTTCAATTAGGGCTCCTATAGAAAACACGTTTTCCTCTTGGTTCCCTCAGCCTCCATCCACTTGACAGGGAAAGATTTTTTAGAATTATACAATACCCACATCTCTTTCTCTCAAAAGGGGGAAGTGTTTGAGAATTAGAAGATAAAACAGAATTATTAGGTCCAAATTTTTTTTAAAAATCTGATCTTTTTAAAATCATAAATTGCAACTCATATTGTCATGGAGGAAACTAAATAGTTTAATAATAAAGAATTGCGAGAGTTATTAAAAGATAGTACCTGATCAATTATGGTCAAAATCCTCTACTGATAGTGGGAAAATTTCTCAGCTGCCCCAAATAAAATTCAAACAAGTCCATCAAAAACTTTTCCAGACCTTAAACAACACCCTCTAAGATCAGAAGCTTTGGAAGGGATAAGTCCTCCATAGTTTTGGCTTAAATTTAAAAAGCCTTAATTATTCCTGTGCAACTCCAAGTAGCACTCCAATCCTCCCAGTAAGAAAACCAAACAGTAGAGGGTGAAGATTTGTACAGGATCTGAAAGCAATTAATAACATAGTCATTCCTTGACATTTAAGTGGTACCAAATCCTCATTCGTTGTTGACTGCCATCCCAACTGAAGGTGAGTGCTTTACTGTTAATAGGCCTGTAGCACATCCTTTGGCATTCTTGGGATAAAGATAGTCCATTTCTCTTTGCCTTCACTTGGGAAGACAGACAATACACACGGACAGGTATGCCTCAGGAATATACTGAGAGCCCAACTTATTTTTCACAAGTATTAAAAGCAAACTTTTCAAATGTCAACTTCCCTAAGAAATTCACCTTGATACATCAGGTAGATGATATATGCTTCTCTGCTCAGGTGATAAGCAAGCCTCCATAGGGGATGAAATTTATTCATTACAATTAACTTCAAAGGGACACAAGGTTGCAAAGAAAAAAAAACTTCAGTTCTGCCAAAAACAAGTATGATATTTAGGTCACCCAAAATCAAAAGAAGGCCTTTTTATCAATCCAGACAGAATAAAAGAATACTGGGGCCAGGCGCAGTGGCTCACGCCTGTAACCTAGCACTTTGGGAGGCAGAGGAGACAGGATTGCCTGAGCCTGGGGATTTGAGACCAGCCTGGGCAACTTAACGAGATCTTGTCTCTACAATATATAAAAAAAATTAGCCAGGCATTGTGGCATGCACTTGTGGACCCAGCTACTTAAGGCTGAGGTGGATGGATTGCCTGAGCCCAGAAGGTCGAGGCTGCAGTGGCCATGAATGTGCCACTGCACTCCAGCCTGAGCAACAAGGTGAGACTCCAACTAAAAAAAAAAAAAAAAAAAAAAAAAAGAATATTGACCGTCTATCCCCAAAACTAAGAAACAACTGATTTTGAGGGTTGGCAGGATACTGCAGAAGTTAGATTCCAAACTTTTCCTTAAAAATTCAACCTATGGTGGGAGGAGCAGAACAGAACATCAATAAGGTTACCTGATCTTAAACTAGACAAAGTGGGAACCAAAGGGGGGCCGAAATTTACCTGTATGATGTCTACTTGTATAACTAATCCTGAATTGTACCCTACATCTTTAAAATAAAATATTAAAAAACAATTCAACCTAGCCAGACCCCCTGGAATGAACAGAGAAAAATCAACACTGAAAGAAATTTAAAAGAATCTTATAGATGTCCTGGCGTCAGGGCATCCAAATTATAATACCTCATTTTCATTGTTTGTTCATGAAAATCAGGGAAATTAGGCATTCTGACTCAAAAACATGGAGATCACAACAGACCTGTAAGATCCTATAGTCAACAACCAGACTCAGTGGCTAAAGGCTTGCCACCTTACCTGAGAGCAAAAACTGCTACTGCCTTGTTAATAAGAGCAACCAAAGAAATAGAGATGGGTCTCCTCTCACTGTCTCCCATCCACATTCTGTGAAAGCACTTCTAAACTCACACACACTCAACGCTATTCAGTTAGTAGACTGACTTCTTATAAAGTCCTTCTTTCTGTTGTGCATAGTACAATCTCCAGATGTAATCTTCTAAACCCTGCCACTCTTCCACCTCTGCCTTCGGACAAAACACCATAAGATTGCATAATTGTAACTGACCAGCTTCTCTCTCCTAGGATGGACCTGCAAGAAAACTCCCTAACACTGATGTTGATGTTATTTCGTTGACAGGTAGATCTTAAAGGTGAATATGGAATTTATCATGCAGGTTTTATTGTAGTATCTTTGGCTTGAAGGAATAGAAAATGCTTATCTTCCAGGAGTGACCTTGGCTCAACAAGCAAAGTTAATAGCATTAATTAGAGCCTGTCAATTCACAAAAGCAATAACTGCCAATATTTATACAGATAGCAAGTATGCTTTCAGAGTAGCTCATGACTTTGGGCTGCTGTAAAACAAAGATGATTTTTAACCTCTCTGGTCAGTCCATTAAAAATGGATGCTTTGCTTTAGAATTATTGGAAATTATATTATTTCCCAATTCATTAACTGTTATCAGAGTTCTAGCCCATTCAAAGTTGAACTCTAGAAAGCAAGGAAATCAATTAGCAGATAGTAAGCAAAAAGGGCTACACTAAGCCTGTCTGAACAAGAAAATCCATTTTGATTTTAATATAAAATTAGCTCAATCCAAAACACCAAAAGCAGAAGAAAATTGAGATAAAAAAGAGGGATAAAAAACAAACTCCTCCAAGACTGTGCTATGATATGAAACAAATGGTCTATCCACACGTCCAACCAAATTCCAGTCATCGTTCTTTTTTTGAGCTTTGCAACCCAGGCTGAAGTGCAGTGGTACATTCACGGCCACCGCAGCCTTGACATACTGGGTTCAGGCAATCCTTCTGCTTTAGCCTTCCAAGTAGCTGGAACTACAGGCATGTGCCAACATGCCCAGCTAACTTTTTCATTTATATAGAGACAAGGTCTTACCATGTTGCCCAGGCTGGTCTTGAATCCCTGGGCTCAGGCAATCTTCTTGCCTTGGCCTCCCAAAGTGCTGAGATTAAAGGCTTGAGTCACCAAGCCGAGCTTCAGTCATCGTTCTTATGTGCATGATTTAATTCATTGGAGCCCTGATAAGGTGGTTTCTTGGGAAAAACAATATGATTGAAAACCTTCTCCAACTGTTGCTCATAAAGTACATAATCGCTGTCACATCTGCCCAAAACATAATTCAGGGAAACTTTTACATAGTTCTAAAGGTCATTTTCCTTTACCAGAAGGCCTTTTCAAGGTATGGCAACCAGATTTTATTCTGCTACTACCATCACAAGAATATAAGTAGGTTCTAGTTATAGTATGTATGTTTTCTCATGGGGTGGAAGCATTTTCATGCAGAAGAGCAATAGTCTTAGTGATAAGTAAAATTCTCTTAGAAAAAAACTATTCTGACTCAGGGAGTTCCCTTAGAACGTCACAGCAACAGGTAATCATTTTGCTGAACAAATAATTCAGTCGGTATTTAAAACCTGGCCCATTCTCCAATATTTCCTTGAGCCTATCACTCCCAGTCATTTGGGCTAGTGGAATGCACAAACAGAATAATCAAAACTCAATTGGCAAAATTAACTGAGGTTTTAAATATTCCTTGGCCAAAAGCTCTTCTATTGGTTTTGCTTAACCTAAGAGCAACCCCTTTTGGTAAACACCAACTGTCTCCATTTGAAGTTATAACAGGCAGACCTATGAAATTTTCTCCAGGAAATTGTAAATCTATTCTATTAAGAGGGAGATATGATGTATCATTGCAGCAGCCTTATAAGGCAGGCAACTAAAAATTGTAATTTTGTAAAAGACTCTTTCCACAGGGAGCTCCTGGAAAACAAAAAACTTAAGGATCACGGACTTCAACTAGAAGATTTTATCTATTGGAAATGGCATCTTTTAAAGGACTCCCTCCAACCAGGTGGAAGGAACCTTAACAAATGTTCTCTTTTCTTTTGTATTTTTTTTGAGTTGGAGTCTCACTCTGTCGCCCAGACTGGAGTACAGTGGCCACTCCCAGCCACCGCAGCCTCAACCTGCTGGGCTCAGGTGATCCTTCCACTTCAGCCTTCCGAGTAGCCGGAATTACAGGCACGCGCTACCATGCCCGGCTGATTTTTTTTTTTTTTGATTTATTGTAGAGATGAGGTCTCGCCAATTTGCCCAGGTGGGTCTCGAACCCGCGGGCTCAGGCAATCCACTCACCTCAGCCTCCCAAAGCG
>CAUYQG010060911.1:0-41427 GCA_963574415.1 Tarsius wallacei | reverse complement strand
AGAGGACTGGATTAAAAAAAGTGGTACATGTACATGATGGAATATTACGCAGTCATAAAGAAGAACAAAATCATGAACTTCACAGCAACCTGGATGGACTCAGAATCTATAATACTGAATGATCTTTCACAGAAACAAAGTACAGAGTAGCACATGTTCTCACTCATAAACAGACCTTGAACAATTATTGTAATACTATAAGAGAATGATTGACAGTAGTGGGAAACTGTCAGGAGGGGCGTGGGTAAGTGGAATTGGCAGTAGTGGGAATCTGCCTGGAGAAAGGGGGGCACAACTCATTAGCAAGGGTACCTGCAAAAAACATTTTTATAACTAATCCTGAATTGTACTCCACATCTTTAAAATAAAAATTAAAATTAAAAGAAAAAAATACATATATATTTTCTTTTGAAACTCAAAATAAATAAATACATAAAAAGTTCCTCAATGAATACTTTTTTGTTTGTTTGTTTTGTATTTTTTTTGAGTTGGAGTCTGGAGTCTCACTCTGTCGCCCAGACTGGAGTGCTGTGGCCGCTCCCGGCCACTGCAGCCTCGACCTGCTGGGCTCCGGCGATCCTTCTGCCTCAGCTTTCCAAGTAGCCAGAACTACAGGCGCACATTACCATGCCCGGCTAATTTTTTTGATTTATTGTAGAGATGAGGTTTCGCCTGCCCAGGCGGGTCTCGAACCCGCGGGCTCAGGCAATCCACTCACTTCAGCCTCCCAAGGCGCGGGATTACAGGCTGAGCCACCGAGCCCGGCTATGAATACTTTTTTAATTTGCTTTGTTTTATTAGGTACTCAGGCCATTGTTCCAAACAGAGATACTTCAGCAGTTTGAAGCACAAATGAAGGCAATAGGTCTGAAACCTGAGCATGTGTTGATCTGAGGACTTAACCTGGAAAAGGTATTTTTATATTTTTTCTCATTTAACTTTCTATATTAAAGGTAAAATGCAGGGGAAAAAAAAGAGCTCTGTTAATTGATCCCTGAATTATTACTTTGTATTAATAATTACTAACTCACTTCTATAAATAGTTTCATTGCTTATCAAAGGATGCATGTTAGCATTTATACAGTTTTCAAAGTAAATGTTTAAAATATTGGCTACAAGATGGACTCTGGGCCGGGCTTGTTGGCTCAGCCTGTAATCGAGCACTTTGGGAGGCCTGGGCAACTTGGCGAGACCGCACCTCTACAATAAATCAAAAAATCAGCCGGGTGTCGTTGTGCGCGCGCCTGTAGTTCCAGCTACTTGGAAGGCTGAGGTGGAAGGATTGCTGGAGCCCAGCAGGTTGAGGCTGAGGCGGTGTGGAGTGTGCCACTGCACTCCAGTCTGGGCAACACAGTGAGACTCCAACTAACAACAACAACAACAACAACAAAAAATGGACTCTGTTTAAATGATCTTTACTTTTTTTTCTTTACAACGGAAAATTATTCTGATACTTGCAGATATCTCTTTAATTTCAGTTGTTATAATATGCTTTATATCATTATTCATAAAAGAATGAATATTAAAAAGCAAATTTCTGAATTTTATCAGCATAAAGATATTACGGTGGGATTCCTGAGATTCTTTTTTTCAAACAGAGTGATATTCTAACAGTTAAACAGATAGATTTCAAGATCCGACATCCTCCCAAAAATGTCCAAAAATATAAAAATATACGAAAGATTTCCAAATCATATTTTTCTCCAAAATTGTGTGACTCTTATGCAAGGACTTATATTATGTCAACCTAAAATAAGCGGGTGTTAGAATCTAGTTTAAAGAGAGTTTACTCAAGCACAGTTTGAGGACTACCACCTAGAAAGCACAAATTCTGAATAATGGAAGTGAGTGTTCCAGAGTTTAGGATCATTATATACACAAAGTTTAAGGAGGTTTAACAGAATGTGCACATTTTCCTATTTAGGTCTTAATAAACAGCTACAAAGAGTTGATTAATTGAGGTAATCTTTCTCTTTCCGGAAAGTACATTTAACATTGATTATGTAACAGTCGTGGGGTCTTTTGTAACATTTGGTTTGAATTAGGTAGAGGACAATAAAGGAGGCAGTTAATCCTGAACAAAGATAAATGAATGGAGGGGGGAGGTTCTGGTCTCTTGTCTTCCTTAGTCATTTACTGAACATGAGCAATGTGGGAGAGGATTAGTCTGCAATCTAAGTGGTAGAAATTGCAAACATACTTTGTCGACTCAGTTTTCAAGGCTTCACTTCCCCTTTGGCATAATAAATTTAGTCCTTTAACTTTATTTTATAAATACAAATTAATCTTAATTCTGTAGCATTTAATCTTTTCTTGGTGAGCACATTTGTGAAGACTAGAGCATTTTGAAACTGGTTCATTGGTTTTTAATTCTTGTTTCCAGACAGGTTCTATGATAAAATTTACATACCTTAAGCTAGAACCCCCATGTTTGATGACATGCACAATATTTCTTTTTAGTGTTTGAACAATTCTTTTTAATATCTTACTGTCAGTTTAAATTACAGAGTAATTTTTAGCAAAATAATAAATATAATGAGAGCTTATCTGAATATTATGTTCAATAGACTAAAACGTTCCCATTAAGAGTCTATACTTGTTCTGTTTCCTCCCCAGCTATTTGCAAAGCTCAGACACAACTGGTTTTGTGTTTATTACAAACTGCTCTTTCAAAATAGCCAACATTCCACACTTTGAAACCACACATTTTCTTGTCAATATAAGCAGTAGCAGAGTTAGAAACTTCAGGTGCCAAGACTATGTACTAGGTAACAGCTATGTACTATGTACTATAGCTATTAATAAATAGGATTTTAGAGCCTAGGGAATCATGAGTATAAAATTCTGGGTTATCTATTTAGTAGCTGTGTGGATTTGGGAAAAATATTAAAATAGTGAAGGTGTTTTCCATCTGAAAAATGGGTACAATAATTCTTTCTTTTAGAGTTATGAAAAATAAAAATTGTACCAAAGCATTATACAATATACTTTATATAGAATGCTATCAAACTATATAATAAGAGCTCAATAAATGGTGAGTGTAGCACATGATGTCTCCTCAATTCCACTTTTTAAATGACTGTGGTTTCATTTTTTATCTTAAAAATTATAGGTATGATTGTCTTCCTATTATCTCAAAAGTTTCTCATCCATAACCCCACATTGTTTTACAAAACGATTATATCACTTGACAAATTTTTTCCAAAGTCCTGTCCAATGTTTAAACAAAACTTTTGAAAATTGTTTTGCAGCCGGGCTCGGTGGCTCAGCCTGTAATCCCGCGCCTTGGGAGGCCGAGGTGAGTGGATTGCCTGAGCCCGAGGGTTCGAGACCCGCCCGGGCAACTTGGCGAGACCTCATCTCTACAATAAATCAAAAAATCAGCCGGGCATGGTAGCGCATGCCTGTAATTCCGGCTACTCGGAAGGCTGAGGCAGAAGGATCGCCAGAGCCTGGCAGGTCGAGGCTGCGGTGGCCGGGAGCGGCCACTGCACTCCAGTCTGGGCGACCGAGTGAGACTCCGACTAAAAAAAAAAAAAAAGAAAATTGTTTTGCAGAAGGGTGAGAGTTATGCCTTTCCGATTGGCCTAAGTAATCTAAATAAAATATATAATATTCATGTGGCAAATATGTTCCTGATTTATTTTTCCTATTTATGTATATCTTATTTTTCTGCATTTATGCATCTCTTAAAAACAATTGAAATGTTTGTTGAAATGCCAATTAATCAGTTCATGCCACTTATTTTGACTAAACTTTTTCCAGCAGTAATTTAAATCAAAAGAAGAAATCCCAGTAGTATTCGTTTTTATAGAACTTTGAGAAATGTTCCTAATACTTAAAGAATTATGTTGTTGAAAGAGTTCTAAGCTGGCACCCAAAATTGCTGCTACTGAGTACATATCATATAACATCCCCTCTTCTGAGTTGGGTCAAACCTATAATCTGATGGGGTAGGAACTTTCTTAATTATTTTAAGTTATATGAGAACAATGTCAGAATAGTTATTCCTATAATTATGTTACAGCAGGCGACTAGCAGACTAGAGAAATTTTCTTGCCAGCCTTGAAAAATTAAGTTACTATGTTCTGAAGAGATCTGTAAATGGAGGGAGGCAGCACATAGCAGGGACCTGAGGGCACTCTGTGAGATTGCCAGTCAACAACTAGCAAGAAAAATGGGGACTTCAGTAATACAATCTCAAGGAACTGAGCCCTTCAAACAAAGTACAAATGGAAGAGGACCCACATCCAGATGAAATAGCATCCTGGGATGTTACTTTGAGCTGGTACGACCTTGAAAAGGAATCCAGCTAACAAATACCTGACTCCTAATTCATGGAAACTATGAGATACATATAATTGTTTTAATCCAAATATGTGTGCTAATGTGTTACGCAGCAATAGGTCTCTAACACAAATTATGTAAATCATAATACAGAAAGGGTTGCCACCTGAGTGTAAATGTCTCTCAGATTGGCCAGAGGAAGTTGGGCCAAAGGAGGCAAGAAACCCTTGGGGCTTGTTTGAAAGAATTTTTCCATGGGATGAAGAAGCAGACTCTTAGATTTCTTTTTCTTTAAGCCATTATCTTAGAAAGGAAAAATTGATTTTGAGTACAACATAGATGGTGTCATATAGACCTAATTTTATTTCAACTTACGTATCTTTTTTGAGTTCACTTATTTAGAGTTGATCTTATACATAAAACAGAAATCAGTGTGGTAGATGGTCATAGATGCAAGCCAATGTTTTAACGTTCACTCATCTTCAAAATTGTTGTGGTTTATCTAAATTCTGAAACTTTTGGTGAAAGCTATGAAACAGTGAGAGTGTGAGGATTATATTTCCTTACAACCGTTTTCTAACCACTGATAGTTTTATACTACAGATTTCAGGGCATTCATTATGGGTGCTTTAGAATTCCACATAATAAGGCCAGGGCAGGGGCCACCCTCCACAGTTTGTTATTACTATTTGTATGGCATTTAAACATTTAACTAATTTAGAATAGCTAAAATTAATAAAGTAACGTGTGAATACAGGAAGTTCTTAGAAATGTTAGTAAAGATTCCGGACTTTTTCACATACGCTTTAAAGTATATATGATATCATCCTAATAGGATATAATTTAGAGAGCAAAGGAAATGTCACAGGCTTATGTAGTCAGTAGAAATTGCTAAAGGTCATCTAGCCAATAGTCTCTTTCTTAGAAAAACTTATACTTAAATCTTCCCAGATGATTCGTACTTATAAAAAAAACCCGCGTCTCTACTATCTCGCTATAAATATATATTCAGATCTCCCCTTTGTGAGAAATGTTTTCTCCATATCTACTCTAAATCACCACTCACTTATTTTAGTATTTTGAGACTTTCACATGTATGTGAACTAAAATAATCATATGTTTATGTTGAAGAATAATCCTACGCTTTGATTGATATTTTAATCACAAGTAAGTATAATTCTATCTGCACTAAATCATCACATATTTTTGGTATTGAGATGGTGTCGGAAAACTGCAGCAGCTATAATAAAGACTATCTAGATGCTTAAAAATTCTGATTGCCCTTGCTCTTATTACAATTCTGTCTCATTTGCCTTGAATTTGATCACTGTAATAGATTCTGGTTAATGAAATGTGTGCAGAACTGACAGTCTGGCCAAAATAAAACAAAACAAATAAGACTAGAACACAATCTTGGGTGATACTTCATACTCTCTTTCTCCCCTTTTCTCCTGCCTGGGAACAAAGAATTTCAAGATACTGAAGCATCTACTTTCCTAAGTTACTGATTGGAAGGACATTCCTAGATGGATGCTTGTTCTTTCTTGATCTTTGATGTGACATGAAAGAAACTTTGTGGTGGGCCCCTGGGATTTTGGGGTTAAACAGATTTGACCTATCCTAATAATGTGTATAGATATTCATTATGTTAAAAAGCAACGATTTACACTTGTGAAAATTCATGACAAAATACAGTTATTTCCAGAGTTCCACATTTTGGCATCTGTAAAATCAGTTGACTTACAGATTGAATTTTTTATCCATTTAGTTAGTCAACCGAATATTAATAATTTAAGCATCATTTGTTCAATATATTTTCTTTGCTGCTCTGCCATATGCTGAATTTTGTGTTTAGCAAAGTTCAACTTCGGGTTTCAGGTTTTGAGTTAAAATGGAATCACTGTACTCTGGATTGATTCTTTTGTTTTTGTCTCAGTCACAAAGATTAGAATATCTTCAATAATATTTTTAAAACAATTGAACTTATGAATAGGGATTAAGTAATGCAAACTTCCCATAAATGAAAATTAGATTTTGGTTACTCATCATCCTCACTATATCTCTGTAACAGAAGCATCTGCCAAGAATTCCTTGAATTTCCTTATGAAAGCTCTTCCTACTCCTATAAAATGGGGTTGCCTAATTAACTCAGTGAATTTTATAAATCAAAACTCATGTCTCCTAAGTTTGTTGTTTAATGAATGGATGACCAATGCAGTAAAATATTTTCCTAAATGGATTGCTGTATAACTATTATATTTCATGTAAAAATATTACATGCTTTTGACAAGTCGAATTGTGCAAAATATATAAAGAAAAATTTATTAAACTCCTCTCACTCCTTCAACTGACAGGATAACACTTTTAAATGTTTTCATGCTCATAAAAACACCTGCAATCTCAATTGTACATGTGGGTATTTAAATTTCTCCATTTCGCCTCACAGTGCATAATCTTGATGCCCTGTGGGCCTCATAGTTTCCATCATCCATGGGCAACACACATTCTCTGGCAGCAGCTTCAGGATTTAGTACAGCACAGTGACAATTTCTCATCTCAAGCATCCTGAGTTTCTTTGCTTTTGGGCCTAAGGTCTAGTGCTAAAACTAAGAAAGTCTGTGCAGCCAAGACATAAGGAATCACCAAGGTGGAGAGGCGAGGATTCTTACAAATGTGGGACTCATCAGACTCTGTATTTTAATTTTCCAGACTGTTTTTTTTTTCAGGAAAGGGGGAACTTCAATCTCACTACTCTTTCAGCAATACAGTCATGTGTACTTTCTTACTGTTTTATTTTTTATTATCATTTATTCTAAAACTCTGCAAACCAATTGACAGACATTTATGTTGAGTTCAGTTTTGATCTTTAAATGTTTATTGTGCTGGGCATACATCAACATTAATTGGTGCTTTTAGGGCTAAATTCTTCGGTAATTTCTAGGTTAAACACTCATGAAATACATTGAAATTGGTCACTTTTAATATTAAGAGTCTGATGTAGTTATGAAGTCTAGATTATGATTACAAATTTTCAAGGGATATTTTTTCTCTCCGTCTTCCTTTATGATGCATAATATTACTTTATTCTTTAGTTGAGAAGTGCAAGATTTTGAGAGTTTCATTTTCCAGAAAGTTGCTAAAATTTCTCCCATACCTTAAGGGCCTTAACCTTTAAATATTGTATTTTTCTCCAGCATTTATAACAAAATATCACATAGGTATTAATGGTAGCTTTGTTCACAATTGCCAATATTTGGAAGTAATCAAGATATCCTTCAGTAGGTGAATGGATAAATAAACGGTGGTACAGTCAGGCAATAAAATATTATTCAACACTATTAGCCCCTAAAAATATTTGAAGAAAACAGATGCATATAACTAAGTGAAAAAAGTCAATTTGAAAAAAGCAACATACTTTATGATATCAACAAAATAACATTTTGAAGATTGTAGAACAATAGAGACAGAAGAAGATTCAGGGTTCAGGGTTGGAACAGAACACAGAGGATTTTTACGGAAGTTGAAATGTTCTGTGTGATACTGTTATGGTGAACATACATCATTACACATTTATCCTAATCCATGGAATATGCAACATTAAGAATGAACCCTAACATAAACTATGGATTTTTGAGTGATTGTGATATATCAGTGTACTGTCCTGAATTGTAACATGAATGCTACTCTTTTGGGGGATGTTGGTAATGGGGGAAGCTATACGTGTGTGGGGGTTGGAGGCATGTGAGAAATCTCTGTACCATTCTCTCATTTTTGCAATAAACCTAAAACTGCCCCAAAACGATTAAGTATTTTCTGAAATTAGCTTTTCCTTAGGGTATGCCCCAATTTCAGAGTATGTTTAGCTTTCAGGAATCATGATTCAGTTTTGTTTTTTAATGATTTTTCTTTATATTATCAGATATTTAAAAAATAATCTAATGTGCCAAAGCATTTTTAAAATATCAGAAACTCCTTGTTGCTTATCAATGGAAGCATGAATATTATTAAACATAGATTCTCATTTGAGACCTTGGCAGGGTGCATGGCTCTTAGAAGAGAAATGTCAACCAATTTTAATCTCTGACTCAATAGAATAAAACGTACCTAATATAGATGGTAAATGATAGCATGAGGATTTAGGTAATAGTATAATAATCTGGAGTTTATGAGCTTTTGGCTATCTCTTCTCAAGAAGTTCAATCTTCAATGACAAGTGAACTAGGTGAAAATGTCAAAGGCTCAGTCCCACTGAATGTGTGGTGTGAGAGAGGGATCAGGGTAGAGGTAACTTCAGGTCAAGGTAACTAAAGAAGTGAAAAAAAAAGTAAATTCTTTTTACTGAGATGAGTATGAGAGTGAGGAAGAACAGGAGTTCAACTTTTATATAAGGAGTTTGAGAAGCCTGTTAGACTTTCAGGTAATTATAATAAAAAAGTAGTGGGCCCTGTGAGTTTGGAAATATCTAGGCTTAGCACAAATTTGAGAATTTATTGGTGTATAGATAGCCTGAAAATTCATGACACTGGTTAAAAATGACAAAAGAACAAGTGAGGAATGAAAAGAGAAGTATAGGCCAAGCATGGTGGCTCAAGCCTGTAATCTCAACACTTTGGGAGGCCGAGATTGAGTGGATTGCCTGAGCCCCCAGGTTCGAGACCAGCCTGGGCAACTTCGTGAGACCTCGTCTCTACAATAAATCAAAAAATTAGCCAGGGGTGGTAGCACACACCTGTAGTTCCAGCTAATTGGAAGGCTGAGGTGGAAGGATCTCCCGAGCCTAGTAAGTCGACTCTGGAGTGACCATGAGCATGCCACTGCACTCCCAGTCTGGGTGACAGAGTGCAGAGTGAGACTATAACTCAAAAAAAAAAAAAAGAAAAGTATACAGAAGCTGAGCTTTGGGGAAACAAAATTTGTAGAAAGACAGGAGTCCTCTTGCTAAGAATATGTATACCATCTTTTGGATATGCCTAGGTAGTCTACAGATATTGAGGTTTTCCAATGAGTTTTATGACTCCCATAAACAGGAAAAGGCTCTTTTCCCCCATTTTTGTAAGCATATGCTCAGATTATGTGTCCATAGTGAAACTGCAAAATTCTGATGTTTATTTCAAACTCAACATGTTAAATTATGGTTAACTTCAAAGTCACTTCATGAAAATCAAAACTGTATCCACAGTGCTTTCATTGGTTTTCTATACAAACAGGTTTAACTGTAATGTATTCAGCATATGAACAGATTACTTTGAAAGACAATCCATAGATTTTTTTTTTTTTTGCTTTGAGATTTTCTTTACTTTTGAAGTTGTTGAAATCTCAGCTTATTTGAGTTTTTAAAAATGAAGTCCTTTGTTTATTTTGGACAGTTTCCAGGTCATGATGGACTTAATCTGTTTTAGTGAATGTACTTTTATTTTTTGTAAAGAACTCATTTGTTACACAGATTTTATTTTTCTCAAAAGATTATGTTCTTTTGTACTTCTCTTTTATTGATATTCTTTTGTATGTTTAGAGTTGTTTCTACAATTCTGTCCTTGAAACTTGTTTCAAGCTTAATTTAAATTGTAACTGATAACACATACAAAAACGTTGTGGAACATTGGTAAAAAATACAGCATTATTAAAAAGAAGACTCTAAGAGCAAGTCACAGCTATCTTTATCAAATGACACAATATTATCAGCACCCCCAAAACCTTATCATCATGCCCCTTACTAGTCATGATTCCCAAACATTAACTACTATCTTGACTTTTTAAAAGATACATTATTTTTGCCTGTTTTTATACTTTGTATTACTGGAATCATACAAGTATATATATATTTTTTATATCTGGCTTCTTTCACACATTTTGCTTGTGGGATTCACTCACATTGTTGCATGTAGTTAAAGTGTCTGTGCAGTAATCTATCATGAGGATATTTTACAATTTAGTTTTTCATTCATGTCTTGATGGATATTTGAGAATTTTCCATTTAAGAGCTACTGCAAGTGTTTATATATGCATTTCAGTACCTTTTGTGAGGTATATGTTGGATATATACAAAAGAGTCGGATCTTTAAGTTAGAAGACAGCATATAGTGATCTTCTATAGTTATCAACACTTTACGAATATAGTCATGCCAATGTAAACCCCTCCCACCAATGCACAAGAGTATAAAACTGCTCTGCTTCCTATCATTGGAAATTGTCCATCATTTTAATTTCAGCCATTATGATGGTTTTGTAGAAGTTTATCAAATGTGGTTTTACTTTTCATTTTTCTTGACAAATAAAGTTTTGAATATCTTTCACAAATTTATTGGCCTTTATTATGAGAAAGAGGAATGCAAAAAGAAACTACAAAGTCAACTGTGTAGGAATTGCCAGGTTGAGGAGGTTCAGCAGATCCTGAACCAGTTGTTGCACCGTCTTGACGTTGCTACTGGAGTTAGTCAACTGCTTCACCAGCCTCAACAGTGCTACTTGAGGGACCCACAAGAGCCCTCGGATTCCAATAAGGTGGACCCATGGCTGATCTCTACATGGCCTTTAGCAAACTATCAAAGAGATTCATCAGACTCTGTGCTCCTGGCTATATACCTTCTTTATTAATGCTTCCCTACTGCTACTCACAAGTTCAAAATAACAATTTATATTAGGTGACAATGACATTAACCCAGTCGGGCCCACTTTTTTGTTTACAACAGTCACCATAGGAATAGCAATACTTCAAAATTATCTCTCTTCACCACGACTCTTGGTCCTCAAATGACTCATTATTTGGACTTTACTCTTTTGGGAATCTCCTTCCACCCAATCTCTTCAGATTTTATATTCTGTGTTATTTTAACTATTCTCAGACATCCCCATAGTCATTCTCCTCTGAAAACTTTACTCATAAATAAGTTAGTAAGATGGCTATTGGGACTTCATCACACAAATGTCCTTTCCCACTAAAAACATTGTGTATCGAGAAAGAATCAGAACATTTCTCATAACTGCCCCTAATATCATCTTTCTACTTCCATTCACATCAACATGTCATTTTATACTTAAACTTTTATTATGGCTTCCAAGTTCACTCATTGTAAAACCTCAAACTCTTACCATCTCCTACAATATTTTGAAGATTTACCCCCTCTTTTCTCTACTGCCCCAACATTCTGATTCCATTTTCTAATACTTTTTCTCTTTTTCAACCTGTTTTAGTCACACTGGACTTTGCAGCTGTCTCAATTCCCAGGAGATCTCTGAGGTTTTTGAAAAATGCTAAGCCCCTAGAATGCACTTTCCCTCAGAATCTGTAAATTTCACTTATGTTCTCCTATCAGGTTTTTGATTAAATGTCATCTCATCGGAGAAGTCATTATTGATTAAGATTATTCCATCTAAAATATCATCACCATTTCACTGTCTCTTCACAGTGTTCCACTATCTTTATTCTGAAAATTATGAAATTATTGGTTGAATACTTTAACGTGAGGAATTCAGAGCAAAAGTTTACTAAGCTCATTGAGAAGTACCTGAACTAAGGCACTGGGAGGGTATAGTAGATGAGGGTTTGAATGTATATAACACTTTGAACTGGAATCACAAATAACTAAAGATATGAAGTGAAGACATACAAGAAAAGAAAAAACAGAATAATTGGAATTACTTAATGTGTTTGTATTTCAGAGAATGCTTCAATGCTGATTCCAGAAACAGAAAATGACAATATGATGAAAGCCTGTCTAAGATGATGAGAAAAGGTAGAGGTGGGGAAGGGTTACAAATTAGAAACATCGAAGATTTTTTTCCCCCTATAGCAGTAAAACTATGTAATATCACTGAATTAAATTCTTTCTTTCCATAGAACTCTGCAATATAGAGGAAAAAGGCAAAAATATCTTCATATTAGTAGAAGGATTTTGATTTCAAGTATCTCAGTGTATTCTTATATAAAAAAGCTTAAACATAAATCAATAGAAAAACTACAGATGTACTATCTAAAATTGACCTAATAGTAATGGGTAGACACAAGCTGAATATAGTGGAATGTTGCTAATCCCTGCATATGTTTTAGAATTCTTCACCCATTTTTGACTTGTCAGTTTAGCCTTTTATAACTCAGCTTTACTTAGTAATCCATTTAATCCTCTTCATATTTTCTGCTTTCATACTTGTCATATGCCTTCTTTTCTTCACTGATAACTTTTAAAAGATCATTTTCTAACTCATCCATGCCATTCTTACTTCTGTTTCTAAACTTACTTCAGAGTAGACTCACTTTTATATCTACAAAGGATTCTTCTTAACATATGCTGAACTATGAATTTGTAAAAGATCATGGGTTAACATGAGAAAGAATGAAGACATTTGCTATAATGCCAGAGCTTTGAAAGGAAGACCATGCTTTCTTTCAGATAAATATTTACCTTTTCCACTGTCTAATAATTAAATGTACAACAAATACGTGAGATTACTTTGGGAAGTAGTGGTATTCGTCATAAAATTCCCTGGAGACTTGTTGGATAACTACTTCCCACAGCTATGAGTATATGTGTGGGTGTACAGTGTCCATCCTCCATACAGGGTTTAGGTAGATTAACATTAAAATCTGCTACAGCACTGACATTCTGACATATTTTACTTACCTTCATTTAATTACTTTTAATAATAAAGGTATTTGGTATTCACATCGCACTTTATTTGATGCAAATTGCATCATTATTTTGAGATGTGTTGCATTTACTGCAAATTTTTCATCCCTTTACCATGTTACATTTTATTTATATGTTTTATATTTGAACAACTTTGAAATTCTCTATTTTATTTTATTAAATATACTTGCTAATCTTATCAATACCAATGATAGCATAAAATCAGTTATATTTAGCATAGCTGTAAAGTACTGTTGATTATAATAGATATAATTCCATTTGAAGGTTAATGGTACATGTTGAACTCACAGCTATCATCACAATGACAATAGATTCTCTGTATTTCAGTTTTCTCAACTATAGAATTGAAATAGTAGCTATCATATACTGTGTACTGTGAGGTTTAAATATATCAAAGCAGGTAGTATATTTAAAACATCATGTAACACGTAATATAAACTATTAGCTCATTTTGGTATGCTTAAATTATACTCCATAGATGGCATAAAGAATGGCCAAAAAACAAATGAATGAGTGGCAAAGGGTATGAAAAATATAAAGGGAAGTTTACGCTCTCTTGTCATTTCCTGCCCATTTCAACCCTACATCAGCAGTGACTATTTTAGAACAGACATAAGTACCACACACATATATACAAAAAATTTGTGTACAGCATTGTATCTTTTTTAGCAATTCTAAAACAATTTTTATCCTTGCATGAATATCTCACACTCTAGGTGACTGATGCATTACTTATCACATCACTCTTGGTTGTAAACAAATGGGTATATATTCTTCATCTTTATATATAGTCTCTCAACAACATTTTCATGTGCAAAACAATTCCTTTAGTAACATCTTTCACAATTATAGTAAATCTAAATTAGGGAGTCATATCACCAAAATATAAACTATCAGAGTTAGAGAAAGAGGTGTAATTTAAATGAAGTACTGACAGATTTGAGCTTACTAACACACACACACACACACACACACACACACACACCTCCATTAAACTTGAGAATAATCACTACGGCTTTTCTCAGGCATACGAAATAAACTTGGATAATTTTGTTTTCTATTTAGTTGTTCCATCACCTGGGGTGATTCTCATCTTCTCTCCTTAATGGTTCCTAAAGCAGTATAAAAATCATCATTGTCTTAAAAATCTGAAAATCCTCTAGAGAGCACTCAACAGTCATTTTATCCTTTTCTAGTGGTAGCTATTTCCTTCTTCTGCTGTGTCACTTTTCATGTTGTATAAATCATTATTTTTTCATGTTTCTATCTCCCAATTAGAATATAAGCCCCTCAAAGTCAGGTTTATTTTTGTTAGAACAGGCATAGTGCCTTATGGATAGTAAGCACTGAAATGCAGAAATAAAATTTTGCATCCTTTATCTCATTGGTTAACATTCCAGTTTTCCATTTCAATTATTAAGCTTGAGGCATGCTCTAAAAACAAAAGAAGTACAGCTTATTTTTTTTTTTATTTTTTCTGTGAAGACTCTTTAAATGGTTAGTTCTTTTTCAAAGACGTTATGTGTAGATACAAAGAAGAAAAGAATTGTGAATGGTAATAAAAAAGAAAGTTAAATTCTAAGCATGAAGGATCTTAGGAATAAACTTTTAAGATTGGTAAACAAACATGTTTATAAGAATTCCAATCCCAGTCTCTATCCAATATGAGGACTTGTGTAACACAACTTACAGCATCCTTTAATGGTTTCTGTTACCATTATATATGCGCCTTTCTACTGCATTTGCTAAGGAACTCCAGAAATTATGACAATCACTTTTGTAATATACCCTTTAGCCTTTATGCCCTTACTGACTACATATTTAATTGATCTTTCTGAATAATAAATGATAATCCGTGTTTTCCATTCATTTATTGCCAATATGTGCATACTGTATATTTTCTTTGTTGTCTAGAGTGTTTTTAATTTAGGTAAAATGGATTCACTGGCTTCGATAGTTTTATTTTTTCCCTGAAACAAGGTGCATGGATATTTTAAAATCATTTTACAATAGATATATTAATTTTAAAAATCTTCATTGGCAGGCAAATGGATAAAAAATACAGAGTATACACACAGTGGAATACTATCATCTTTTTTAAAAGAAGGAAATTCTGCTGGATGTGACATGAATGAACCTGGAGGACATTATGCTAAATGAAATAAACCAGGCACAGAAAGACAAATACTACTTGATTCTACTTGTATGATGTGGGACGACTGTCATCTAAAATAGTCTAGCTCGTAGAAAGAGAGAGCAGAATGGTGATTGCCAGGGACTGAGAGAAGGGAAAAATGGAGTGTTGTTATTAAAAGCGTATACAGTTTCTGTTATGCAAGAAGAAGGAATTCTAGAGATCTGTTGTACAACATGTGCCTACATTTAGCAATACTTTATTGTGCACTAGAAATTAGGTAAGAGGGTAGAGGTCATGTTTTGTTCTTTAAACAAGAACAATAATATAAGGAACCAAATAATTGTATTTTAAAATATATAACATTGAGAAGAGTAAAAGTAAAATATATGGTACCATATAGTTTATACGAAATTTAAAAAGTACTGGAACAGATATTCTAGCTATTTTCTTCTGTGGCATGTATTTTTGTTTTTCCTTGTAATTAAAGCCCTTTTTATTTTCATTGATATTTCTACTTTTTGTCTTCTATCTGTCTATCTTTCCATCCATTTATCCACCCATTCATTTATCCAGCCTGACAGCCACCCAGCTATCTGTATATTCACCTTTCCACAGGATCTATTTTTTGTCTGAAGTCTGCAAAATTTTAATGTTAAAATATTAAGTATAGTGTTTTCTTTTAAAACTTGAATTATTGATTTAAGTAACTGTTTTATAAACTAGGATGATCTATGTCACAGCATATTAATCATTAAATAAAAGAATGCCTTTTAGTTTAATATTCCTCTTAAGCTAGAATCATGAATAGTTGCACATAAACACATAGCCTGTTTAATATTCATGTATGAATATAAATAAAAATATATTTTTCATATAAATAAAACTATGTAATGCAGATATTTTTACCTAGAACATTAGTATTTTTGAAAGTAACTTTTAACATTTTATTTCTAGAGGTAGTACCTTTAATTATAAAATACTGTGAAAATGAAATACTATATAATTTTGCAACAGAAAATCTAAGTACTCTGATTTATATATCTGAAGCTATTCAGTTAATCTCTTTTCTTGATAGAGTAGTGAAAGATTTTTAAGATCAGAAATTCATAGGATTAATCATTCATTTTATATATATATATATATATATATATATATATATATATATATACACACACACACCCTACAGAATCCCTGTAGAAGATTCTGAAGTTGCTTGGAGTTTAGGAAACTTATAAAGAATAAAGAAAATTGAGCTGACTCCTACCAGAATTCAGTAATCATTTGGCCAGTCTGACTTTCATTATAAAGAAAATGTTCTATTTTTTAGTTAGGTGAAGGAACTTCCTGCCTTTGACCCAAATTTTGTGCTTAGTTCAAGTCAACGTGTCGTTTTATTAATGAATAGTTACGTGGAAAAAAACACTTTGGCTCATATCCAAGTAACTGTTTTATAGGACATATAAGCCATTTTGAATGAGAAAATTTGCCTCAGTAAAAGTCTTTGGACAACCCTTTGGGTGTTTGTCCATTAACAATGCAAAATTACATGGCATTATTTATCATCAGAATGTTCTAATCTATTACAGATCTCAAGCCAAACTTACTGACCACAAATCTAGGTACTTTAGGTTGTAAATTGTATGAGAAAACTGCATAAAACTTGAATGATTATACATGGGAAGGAAAGAATTAAAAAAAACAAGTGAAGGGAGGATAATTTTAAAAGATATAGTAGTCGGCAAATATACTCTGAGTCTGAGGTGCCTGAAGGCACCACTTTGGTTTAGGACATATTATATATGTAAAGATATCGTGGAATAAAGGTCCAGAAATAAGAGCATCAGAAGGCCATGAAAGGAGTCTGATAATTACGAAGTTCATCTGAAGAGTTTAGCACAGGAGTGTGACATTTTACTTCTTTCAAGTGTCCTGGTTGTCCCCAAATGTTGCAATGAAATGTCTTTGGAGTTGCTTTAACAAAGGTATAATGAAGAGAGGTTAAACAAAGAGAAGTGAAAATAGCACAATACCTGACAAAACCACTTCTGTCAAGCATAACCAAGGGACATAATACTAGATGTTTTTCAGTAGGCATCTTAATCTCATAATAACTGAGACAACAAAGAAATGCCTGTGATATTGTTATAAAAAAATAAACAGAATCAAAAATAGAAGCTTGATGGGTATGAAATAACAATGCTCAGAAGCATAATTAAGGTGAAAAAAACAACACTTTTAGGAAGATGCCAGTATCTATTGCTTTTTGGTTTTTCAATAATTACCATTCTGACTGGTGTAAAGTGGTTTTTATTTGCATTTCCCTGATGGTGAATGATGTTGGGCATTTTTCATATGTTTGTGGGCCATTTGTGTATCTTCTTTCATGAGATGTCTATTAATGTCATTTGCCCACTTTTAAATGGGATTATTTGCTTTTTTCATGCTGATTTGTCTGTGTTCTTTGTAGATTCTGAATACTAGCCCTTTGTTACATGTATAGTTTGTGAATATATTTTCTCATTCTGTAGGTTGCCTGTTTGTTCTTTTGATTCTTTCTTCTGCTGTGCATAAGCTTCTTAGTTTAATTAAGTCCTACTTGTTTATTTTTATTTTTATTGCATTTGCTTTTGGGGACTTAGCCATACATTCTTAGCCTAGGT
This sequence comes from Tarsius wallacei, assembly GCA_963574415.1. Taxonomy (NCBI): domain Eukaryota; kingdom Metazoa; phylum Chordata; class Mammalia; order Primates; family Tarsiidae; genus Tarsius; species Tarsius wallacei. The sequence goes on along the minus strand of CAUYQG010060911.1, from coordinate 23,698 downwards.
TGATGTCCAGAAGAGTTTTTCCTGGTTTTCTTCTAACATTTTCATAGTTTCAGGTATGGCATTTAAGTCTAATCCATCTTGAGTTAATTTTTGGGTATGGGGAGAGATAAGGGTCAAGTTTCATTTTGCTGCGTGTATCTATCTAATTTTTCCAGCACCATTTGTTGAACACGGTGTATGTTTTGTCTGCTTTGTCAGACCAGTTTCTTGTAGGCATTTGGGTTTATTTGTGGATTGTCTATTCTGTTCCATGGGTCCATGCACCTGCTGCTGTACTAGTACCATGTTGTTTTGGTAACTATAGACTTGTACATAGTTTGAAGTCAGGTAATGTGATGCCTCCAGCTTTGTCCTTTTTGGTTAGGATTGCTTTGGCTATTCTGACTCTTTTTCTGTTCTGTATGAATTTTAGGATTGCTTTTTCTAATTCTGTGAAAAAATGATGTTGATAGTTTACTAGGAATTTATATATTACTTTGGGAAATATGATCACTTTAACAATGTTGATTTTTTCAATCCATGAGCATGGGATGTTTCTTCATTTGTGTCTTCTATAATTTTATTTTTCACAGTTTTGTCGTTTTTCATCTCCTTGGTTAAATACATTCATAGGTATTCTAGTTTTTTGTGGCTATTGTAAATATAATTAGATTCTTGATTAGATTTTCAGCCTGCATAGCAGTGCTACTAATTTATGTGTGTTGTATAGCTGAAATTTTATCAAATTCATTCATCAAGTCCAGGAGGTTTTTGGAGGAATCCTTAGGATTCTCTAGGTATAAAATCATATTGTCATCATACAGAGATATTTTGAGTTCTTCTTTTCCAACTGGATATTCTTTATTCCTTTTTTTTTCTTTCCCAGTCCCTCCAATTATTGCTTGAAAACTTCCAGTATTGTGCTGAACTGGAGTGGTGAAACTGAGCATACTTGCCTTGTTCCAGTTGAGGGAGAATGTGTTCAACTTTTCTTCATTCAGACTTTTCTTCATGACTTTGGCTCTGGATTTGAGGAATGTTCTCTCTAAACCTTTTTTCCTGATGGTTTTTATCATGGGGGGATGCTGGATTTTATCAAACACTTGTTGCATCTACTGAAAAATCATATAATGCTGTTTATGTAATGGATAACATTTATTGACTTACATATGTTGAACTGCCCTTGGCTCTCTGGGATAAAATCCACTTGGTCATGTTGTATTTCTTTCTTTATGTGATATTGAATTTGGTTTGCTAATATTTTGTTAAATATTTATTTATCTATGTTTATAAGGAAAATTCATCTGTAGTTTTTGTTGTTATTGAGTCTTTTCCTGGCTTTGGTATCAGAGTGATGCTGGCTTTGTAAAATAGATTCAGTAAAATAGATTCAGTAAAAATGATACCAGTTCTTCTTTAAAGGTCTGGTAGAATTCAGCTGTGATTTCATCAGGTTCTGGACTCCTCTTCTGTTGGGAGACTTCTAGCTATTGCTATCACTACTCATTATTTTTCTGTTCAGGGTTTCTATATCTTCCCAATTCAAGTTTGGGAGGTTGCATGTTCCCAAGAATTTATCAGTTCCTCTAGATTGTCTAGTTTGTTTGTTTAGAAGTGTTCATAATATTCTCGGTTGATCTTTTGAATTTCTGTAATATCAGTTGTAATGACTTAATCTTCATTTAATTTCTAATTTGAATCTCTCTTCCTTTCTTAAGTAATCTAGCTAGTGGTCTATCAATTTTGTTTATCTTTTCAATAAACAAACTTTTTGTTTCATTGATCCTTCTTATTGTTTTTTATGTCAATTTTATTTAGTTCTGTCTGCTCTTTAATGTTTATTTTTTTCTGCTAGCTTTGGGCTTGTTTTATTCATGTTTTTCTAATTCCTTAAAGTGTGATGTTAGGGTGTCAATACATGCTCTTTCAGTCTTATCAATGGAGGCTTTGTGGGCTATAAATTGTCCTCTGGGCACAGCTTTGGCTGTATCCCAGAAGTTTTGATAACTTGTTTTATTGTCATTCATTTCAATAAATATTAAAATTTCTATCTTGATTTCATTTTTGACCAAAGGGTCATTCAGGAACAGATTGCAAAACTTCAATTCTTTTGTATGTTTTTATGAGTTTGTCTTGGAGTTAATTTCTAGTTTTATTCCACTGTTTTCTGATAAGGTGTTTGACATAATTTTGATTTTTTTTGAATCTATGAGATTGTTTGATTTGTGATATATCATGTGGTCCATCTTGGAGAATGTTCCATGTGCTGATGAAAAAATGTATATTGTATAGTTTGGGGTTGAAATGTTACATAGATATCTGTTAATTTCATTTGCTCTAAGGCCTGGTTTAACTCTAATGTTTCCTTGTTGACTTTCTGCCTTGATGATCTGTCTCTCACTTTTATTGTACTGCTCTCTGTCTCTCTCTCTCTCTCTCTCTCTCTCTTGCCTAGTAGAATTTGTTTTATAAAGTTGGGAGCTCTGGTGTAAGAAACATATATTTTTAAATGTGTTATGTCTTTTTATTGATTTGATCCTTTTATCATTATTTGGCTTTTTTTTCACTTTTTAATTTAAAGTCTGTTTTTTCTGTTATGAGAATGGTTAGTCCTGTTTGCTTTTGGTTTTAATTTGTATGACATATTTTCCCCACCCCTTTACCTTGAATCTATGTGACTCTTTGTGAGTTAGTAGGTCTCATGAAAGCAATGAAAATTTGAGTTATATAAACATTTTTTCCATTCTGTCAGCCTATATCTTTTTAGTGTGACATTGAGACCTTTTACATTTAGAGTTGATAATGACATGTAAGGTGTAATTCCATTTATCGTACTGGTTGTTATCTGGTTGCTTTATTTATTTATTTGTTTGTTTGTTTATTTATTTATTTATTTTCTCTATTGTGTTGGTGTTCCATAAGGCCTGAAGACTTATGGTTTCCAGTGTTTTTCTATGGGTGTATTTTGACCTTGTTTTCAACATTTAGAACTCCTTTGTGTATTTCTTGTAAAGTTAGTCCAGTGGTGACGAGTTCCCTCCACATTTGCTTCTCTCGGAAATACTTCATTTCTCCTTCATTTATGAAACTTAATTTTTTGTTATGCAAAATCCTTGACTGACTGTTATTTTATTTGAAGAGATTGAAGATGGGGCGCCAGTCACTTCTGGCTTGCAGGGTTTCTTCTGAGAAGTCTACTGTTAGTCTGATAGTTTTACCTTTGTACGTTATTTGATACTTTTGTCTCGTTGCTCTTAAAATTCTTTCCCTCACATTAGCTTTGCAGTTTCTGGTGAGGGACTGGAATACCATAAAACTCAGTGGTCTCCCCAAGTCTAAAGCAAGAGTACAGAACTCCTGAACTTCCCTTACTCATCTTCCTACTGTGTCTGGAGGTTGCTGGTAAACTGTGGTGGTGCAGGTAAAAGTCTAGCCAGTTCCAACTCAGTTAGATGGTTTTTTCTTTTCTTTGTATTCTGTAGTTGTTATCACTTTTTCGAAAAGTCATAGGGCATGCCGCTGATCTTTCTGGGTGCTGAGGAAACTCTATCTTGGTTTATTCCAAAGGAAAAATTTACTCTAGCTGCTTCATGTCAGCCATCTTAATCCTGAAGCTGAAATCATAATCTTTACCCTTGAATATTAGCTGATGCTATGTCTGATTTGTGTCTTGCATCACTGATGATGTGATAGTCTGAGGTATTCCTGAGGTAGAGAGAAAAACTCAACAATCCTCTATTAAATGAATAAATTAATAACTAATTGACTGATTCAAGAAATGAATGATCTTATTTTATATTTCTATAACTTCCAGGCTTGATTACAAATATTTGTATGTAACATATGCTATCTTTATACATACACATATAATCTCACTTAGCATACTAACTTGCAATGTAGATAGTATCATTTCAGTTTTTTCAGAGAAGAACATGGGTGCTGAGAGGTATCTGAGAGACTGCTTTGGTGTCAAACAGTCAGTAAATAGTGATGGTTAGGGTAGAGTGCATGTCCTTTAATGTTTATATTTTCAAATTGATAAAGTTATTATAGTGCAATAAAGTTAGTGAGTAATACTATGCTGCTGTATTAATTTATAATTTGAACATACAAAGGGTTAACAGAATCTTAGAAAATAAGTACATTTCACAAATAGACCTTGTTATCATCATTATCATCATCATCACATCATACTTTAGATCCTATTTTGTGTCATAAAGTCTAACATAGATTCATGATACATAAGATACATAATTACTAAACAAAAAGATTCAGAGAATCCCACAGGTAGTTATTTTTTTATTGTATATAGTTGGGCTTTCCTATAAATGGTTTTCACATTCATGTATTCAACTAAACATGACCCAAAGTTATTAAAAAAATAAAAATCGCAACACAGCAACAAAATAATACAGGTTTTAAGATGCAACTATTTACACAGCATTTACATTTTATTTGGTATTATAAGTAATCTAGAGATTAAAGTTCACTGGAAGATATCTGCACACTATATGCAAATACGATACAATTTTCTATCAGGGATTTGAGCACCTGTGGATTTTGCTGTACCTGGGTGTGAGGGCCTGGAAGCAATTCCTTATGAATACCGAGGGATGACTGTATATTTAACGTGTGTGAGTGTGTGTGTGTGTGTATGTGTTCTGGTATATATATAAAAATTTACTCTAGCTGCCTCATGTTAACCATCTGAATCCTGAAGCTGAAATCATAATCTTTACCCTTGAATATTAGCTGATGCTATGTCTGATTTGTGTATTGCATCACTGATGATGTGATAGTCTGATGTATTCCTGAGGTAGAGAAAAAACTCAACAACCCTCTGTTACATGAATAAATTAATAACTAATTGACTGATTCAAGAAATAATTGATCTTATTTTATATTTATATAACGGCCAGGCTTGATTACAAATATTTATATGTAACATATGTTATCTTTATACATACACATATATACATATATATATTTACTGTATATTTATATACAGTAAATAATTGCTATAGTGAAGCATATTAACCTTTATATTACCTTTTACACTTTCCTTTGATTTGTCTGTATGTGTGTGTGTGTTCAGTACCTAAACTTTTTGCACTGAAGCTTTGTGTTGTAATAAATCATTTTGTAGTGAAAATAAAAAAAAAAGAGAGTGCCAAAACTACTTTCTTAGCAAATGTCTAGTATAAAATACAATATCATGATCTATAGTCATTAGGCTGTGCATTGGATCTGTAAAATTATTTATTCTACATAACTAAAAGTTTGTACCCTTTAACCAATAGCTCTCCATTTGCTTCTCCTCTCAGCCACAAGCAAGGTTTTAATAAGTTTTTAATTTAAATGAGATAAGAAATATTTTAGAGCTGATGATTCATATTATTAAATATTTATTAATAAAAACAGAATAACGAGAAACCTTTCAGAAAATATGTTAACAAAACTTAACACTGGCAATGATGTTTTCCTAAATCAACAAATAATTCTATAAAATTAATTTGCTACATAACTGTGTTGAAAGACTTTTATTTTAAAAAACATATTAAGAAAATTACAATTAACAAAACAGTTACATTATTTGAGGACTGTTCAAAAGGATAATGAGCACAATAGAAAATTTGGGGAGGTGAAAATTTAATTACTCTCTACACAGAAAATAAAAATGACTTTCAATTTAGTTTTAAATAGGCAGCAGTACTCATTTAGAGCATCATCATGTCTTAAGGGCATGTAATAATAGAATGAATGAGCTGAATAAAACTATACTATTTTTATTTGAGAATATAAATGAAGAAAAAAACGTACCCTGTCAGATAGGTAATAAATGTCATCCAGAGGGCACACTATTTTGTTAAGTAACTTATTTATTTATTTTTTACCAACTGCTATTCTCAAAATCTTTTATCAACTAATTAACCCAACGGATATTTTTAGAAACACTAGAAAACAAAAACCAAAAAAATAACAGTTGCATTTCTACTATGGACCCAGTGTTTATTTCTAAAGAATTCAGAATATATTATTTGGATGTTTACTTTCCTATTATCTGTTTTGAAAGGTTTCTAGACAATAAGGTATCCCACAACAATCTATCTACATGACTTTTTCCATTAGAGACAATGTAGTTTCTGCAATTTAAATAATATTCTAAATAACAATATTAATATAACTTTAAAAGTATTACACAAATTCACCTTGAAAAAATAGGGCATTATGTGAAATTTAAAATAAGACAATTTTTTTTCTTTTAGAAAAGTATAATTAATACTTCAGTACTTATGTCTTTGATAAAGATTAACCCTGGTGAGATTTTCAGTATAAAAAAGAGCAATTAGATTGATTCAACCAGTAAAAATGGAAACCAGTCATACTAAGGCTAAAGAGATCATAGTGTCTACTGTGGTGATATGAAGACGTACTGATCAAATTTAAGTATGTATAATTAAAATGAATTTTCTTACTTTATTTTACAAGAGTTATAGAAGGAATCCTAATGTACCTGAAAGTACACTGAGACATTATATGGAATGGTAAAAGCCTGATATTGTCAATTAATGTGAATATGAAGACTTACTGAAAGTGTGTCACGAATAGTTTCTGATAACAATACATTGATCTTTGTAACTAATTTTAAATTTCCCATACTTATGTCTTCAGGGTAAATCTCTAGGTCTTCGCGAGCATTTTTCTCAACAACAAGTTTCCTACTTTTTCAAAAGCGTAAATTATATAAGAGATCTCATAGATACAACTCCTATGTTAATTAGCATCTTGCTCTAAATTATACTGCTAATAGTAAAGAAAGAAGTTGATTGCTGCCTCTTTTCTACATAATATTCAAAAATAAATAATAAAAAGACTAGGCAATAAACAGCTAAATTCAGAAGCACTAAGAATTTGAGATGAGAAAATGCATTTAAGGTAGAAAGCATACAAGATGATTGAGTAGACGAAAGCATAGCAAGAATAAGGTTCTAGTGAAGAATAGAAAAATCAATTTTAGATGTTAAATAGTTTAGCTATAAAGTCTTCTTGTGGAAGTGTTCTTATTCTATAGATCTTTGTTTGGGAAATTTGAGAACTCTCTTAATAATTCCCAACTTGTGAAGTGTAGTGAGTGACAAGATATTTAGTAAAGAGTAAAAATGTTGGTGATAGTCTTAATTTAACAACATGCATAACATTTAGCTCAAGTGAGTGCACTCTACACTGGGCCAGTGAGTACACAGGTAGTAGCAGGAGCAACTAATACAAAATGACCATTGAATATGTTTAGAGAGAGACCAAAGGGGTTGCCAGATGAAAAATACGGCAAAAAGTTTTAAAAGGTGGTAGGTATTATGCGTTGAATAGTCTCTTCAAAATTTCTATGTTAAAGCCCCAACATTCAGCATCTCAGAATGAGAACTCATTTCGAGATAGGGTCTTTACAAAAACCATGAAGTTAAAATGAGTTCATTAAGGTGGGCCTTAATTCCAATATGACCAGTCTCCTTAAAAGGGAATATTGAAACACAGACACAGATGCAGGGAGAGTACCATGTGAAGGTAAAAGCCAATATCAGGTTGATGCTTCTACATGTCAAGGAATGCTTAGGGTTTCTGGCAAACCACCAGAAGCTAGAGAAAGTAAAGAAAAAATCTTCACAGACCTCAGAAGGAACAAACCATGCCAATACCTTGATCTTGGACTTCTAGCCTTCTGATCTGTGAAGTAATACATCTCTGTTGTTTAAGCCACTTAGTTTGCAGTACTTTGTTCTGACAGCACTCACAAGCCAATTCAGAAACTGTATGCAGTGCATCAAAGTAGATACTAGCTCAAACCTAATTAGTGAGCCAGCTTTCAAAATAAATCAGCTTTTTAATCTTCATATGAAAGCAAGTATAATGTGATTTTAGAAAGGTAAGATTTATTTTACATTTTTCTTCAGACATTATTATACTATTTTTGTCACTTTTTTCTTTAAGTCTTTGTAATTTTGTTTGCTTTGAAGCAAGAGGCAAGTCTTTAACCTTTTATGACAATACAATCTTGTTACTTTTAAAATATACTTTTTCTCGTCTTTATGAATGTATTTTATGATCAGTTTTTGTGTTTAAATTTACTTATTAAAATGGGAACATTTAAAATTTACATTTCTTTATTTTATCAGAAAACGCATGGAGAAAATGACAAAAAAAATGTGAAAGTGCAGTTTAACAATTAATTTAAATCAAATTGCCACATAACAACCAACATGAAGCTGAAGAAAACTTCCAGGACCTAGAGTCTTTTGTTGTGTCCTTAGCTAGTGACAGCCTCTGTGTTTCCCTCTTCTATGGTCATTATCCCAATGTTATGGCAATAAGTTCTTCAGTTTGCTTTATTTTTGCGCCCCTATATATGCATTTCTAAGTATTATAATTAAGTATTGTTTGCTTTTGATTTTTATATAAATATATGTGTTATTTCTTATCTTACTTTCTATGCCTTAGTTTGTCACTATAATCTCATTATTATAATCACTTATTTATTTTATTTTTGGTGGCTATTGGTATTATTAATTTGGGATTACTAAGAGTAACAATACTATGACCATTTTGGACACATCTCCTTGTGATCATGAACACAAGATATGCCAAGAGATAAACAGAATTGCTGAGTCACAGAATTTTTTTCCTATTTCTACCCTTAGATATCCAGGAAACATTTATTTTACAAGATGTCTCACATTCATCCTGATTGTTACCTGGACCTAAAAATAAAATCAGACACCTAGCAAGAATGCTCTTTAGGATAGAAGAAATCTGTCTTTAGGATATAAGAAATCGAAATTGGATAGTAAAAGTATCATATTACTTTATTTCCCATGACAACTAGAGGCTGGCAGAGTGGCAAGAGAGATGAGGAATTTTCAATTATCGCAGTGACAGAGCAGAGAAACTACCCTTTCTTTAAAAAGTAAAGATGAGTTTATATTGACATTTGTAGTATATTCTTAATTTACTCAATCTCGGCCAGGTGCAGTGGCTTAGGCCTGTAACCCCAGCATTTTGGGAGGCCTAGGTGGAAGAATCACTTGAGACCAGGAGTTCAAAACCATCTTGGGATACATAACAAGACCTCATCCTTGTCTCTACCCCCCCACCACACACACACACAAAACAAATGCCATGTGTGGTGGCATATGTGTGTAATCCCAGCTACTCAGGTGGTTGAAATGGAAGGATCACCTGAGCCCACGAGGTTGAGACTGTCGTGAACCTTGATCGCGCCACTGCACTCCAGTCTGAGCAGCAGTGGGAGATTCCAACTCAAATAATAAGAATGATAATAATAATTATAATTATAATTATGATGTTTATAAACCCATTATCGCTTACCTTTTTCTAGTAGGAAACTTTTTAATTGGATATTTAGGAACATGAGTTATAGAGCCTGACTCCCTGGGTTCAAATTCAAGCTCTGCCATGGGAATATATTAAGTTTTTAATATATTTTTAAACATTATTTGTCTTTATTACAAAATAGGAATAAAAGAGTTCCTCAAATCTTCTAGTAGATATAAAGTAAAAATAAATTTAATTTCACAGAAAGAATTTTAACTCATAAATAATAAATTCAGTAATTATAGTAATAATTTACTTCAGTAAGAAAGTAATGCTATTGAAGTTAGCAGTTATTGAAAATTCTCAGTCTCTTGTCCTAAAAGGCAAGATTCTAAAGTGAATTAACAATCAATCCTGGGCACAATCAAAGGAAAGTGAGCAAAAATCTATTTTTGTACTTAATTCATTTCTTAACTCTAAATCACACAGGGTTCAATTATTAAGTACTGAGTGGGTTAATGTTTTGAAATGAAGGATTTGCCTCTTAATGTGAAATCTGCAGTTCATCATAAAGTTGAGGAAGGTAATGTTTCTGGCTTAGTTAATCTCCAGAGAAGCTAGTTCTCTTCTTGTGTTATGTACTTGCCACATATAAAAGAAAGAATTGAAAAAAAAAAGTTTTTCCCATATGACAAAATGACAGGATATTAAGAGGTTGAAGTAGTTCGGCTTCTTATAAAGCACTGAAGGCTAAACACTAATCATTTTGCTGGAAATTTAAATATTTTATATGGAATTTCCTTTTTTTAATTCTCACCCTAAAACTTGAGATGCATTCTTAAAATAAAAGTCCTCTAAACATAATTGAAGTGAGTGACCTCAATAACCATAAAATATTCAATGAACATAGCCATAACCATAATGAGCTAGAAAAATAAAACATTAAATCTAAAACTATAAGAAACTCTAAAATTCTCTCTGTGAGGTAGTAACACTTTAAGTAAGGAAATGTTAAAGAAAAAAATATGTTCTTAACTTTAGTTAAAGTGTTTGCATCCTTTAATTGATAAAATTTATTACTGTTTTATTAAATCATGCATTTTTGCATAAGTGGTGTTATGCTACTTCTTGAAATATTTTTATAGATGGTATTCTGTTAAATGTGACACAAAAATGTATTGATCTTAGTATTTCTAAATATCTTAGAATTATTAATTTTTTTTCATGTTTTTGTACACATTGCTTTTATGTTTTCTTACTTGTGCTCGTCTCCTAAGAAACTAGTGAGAAAGAGAGGTCACAGTCCCCTTCCAGGGCTGAGACTTTAAGTTTGTAGTTGTAATATGTTTTCACTGAATATTTGGCTTGTCTAGTGCCTGTATAAATTAAATCAGAAGTAATAGTGTGGTTATGATGAGAAAAGAGGGCAGTCTGGTTAGAGATTAGATGAGGCTAATTAAATTATCTAGTAACAGAATCTAGTCCAATTAGTTAGCAGATCTGATAGGCACAGTTGTCATCATAAAATATGTTTCACTGGGGGCTCTTCCAGCTCATAAAAATAATTGTACCATGGATTTGCATCTCAGGATTTCTGAGTCACTTTGATGAAGATGTTGTCTCATTCAATTGGAAAGGGAAAAGTAATCAGTTCTTCTTCTTTTTTTTTTTTTTTTCAACAGGATGTCAGTTCCAAACAAATGAGGTAAGATCACGGTTAGGATAATCTGTGTCTTGCAGATTTATATAACAAGGCATGGATATGTTCTCTTGCCCTGTGGTGTAGGTATTTGTACTGGTAGCAAAGTAGGTGTGATTGTAAATACTTAGAGACCTGAGGAAGGATTCTCAGTTATATTCTGGTGGGAACATAAATTGTTGTTGTTTTAAATGTGCTGACGTTGAGCAAGGTTTTGTGTGTTTGTATTTTAGAGTAAAAAAGCAAAAATGTCTCCCAGTGATAACACAAAGGATTCCCTTAAATCTTAGAGATTTAAGAGATTGGATTGATGTTAATTTAGGTATGGGAACTTGAAGCAAACCAGAAGCTTCCAAATAAAAGGGAACATATGACCAGCAACTAAAAGTAGTATGGCAAGATTGTGCTGTGAGTAAAGGATGACGTAGATTCTGGAGTTCTTGCAGAGAAGGAGGATTTATTAAATGTGGAACTGCTTTTTTGAGGGAAAATAAGAGATAATGCAACATAAGGCTCATTGTTGAAAGCTGTGATTACGGTGGGAGGGGGAATTATATGGGCAGCACATATAATGTTGGAGCAAATAGAGAAGAGGGAGAAAGCAACAGAAGAGGACAACAGAAATCATGAGAATGGGAATTGGACAAGAGAATCTTAGAGGGCCTTTTCCCAGGCATCCTGGACAGAAGCAGATCATCTAGTGATATCATATACTTAGTCCAAATTTCTTGGGAAAGCTGTCCACCTCCTGGTGCCATCTTCCTCTAAAACATCAAGCCACAGTCGCTATTTGAGGTCTCCAGTTGGAGCAGGCTTCCATTCACAGTTGCTTTTATATGTTTTCATTTGCAAAACAAAAATCCAGTGTTGGATTTCCTGGAGTTCGGCAATAGTGTCAGTCATGAAGAGAAGAATATAAGCATTCTTCCAATAAGATTCAAGATTAGTATTCCAGTGATGTCACTTTCAGGAAACTATGTCTTCTTTTTTTAGGTTGTGAAATGATGTGATGCAAGAACTAGAGGAAATTCAACCTTAACATGTTGATGATAAGTGTAGATATAATTAATAAGTTTCTTGTATTGTTAATTATTGTATTAATTAACAGGAATGACCATATTAGAATCTCTGATAGCTCAGACAGAATAAATAATTCACTTAAGTCAGCCAGTTACTAACTGTATGAGAACTGTTGATGTGACTCAGCAGAAGAGAATCAATCAGAACTTAGAGAAAACCTTAAGCCATGGGATATTCAATTCTTCCATCAATTTGACAATCTTTAATTTGAATGTTTCGTTATCTCTCTCTATCATTCTAGATGAGTGGGGACAATAGGAACAACACAATTTTGGGGTAAAAGAAGAGCTCATGGAATTTCTTGGTTGACTTTACCAGTGAAATATGTCTCTGTCACTTGAGAGAGCTAGTAGAATTCCCCATGTGGGCAATACTCATTGTAACCAAAGTTTAATAGTGATGGTGGTACTTTTACAAGAGAAAAGCACAAGCCAATAAGAGAATATGCCTATGATGATAAGAACATATTCATATCCATAGAATTTATGTAGATGAATAAAATCTAATTGTCTGCTGAAAGTATTTTCTTTACTCAACCCGTACAATTTTATCAGGGTATGTTTTGGGACAAGAAGATACCATTGATTCAGATAAATAGTGAAGCTTTTCCACCAATATTGGCAAACAGTTGATCTAGTTTCTCCCCTCCCTAGTGAATAATTTTTGTGAAAGTCAGAGTAAATTTCAGAACAGGAACTGAGGTAAAACAAAGTATTCTTGGAAGTATCTCCAAAGTCCTGCTGTGGAGATGATACCTCCCACTTGTTTTCCTTTGACCTATTCATTGAATTGGGAGGTTTTAAATTTTTCAGTTAGGGCATCAGGTGATAAACTGAGTAGATTTAAGTCAGTTATTAGCATATCTATTAGCCAGTGATTTTGTTTTGTTTGTTTTGGTTTGATTTTACTTTAAAATTATTGTGGAGAATATGTTTCTATTTTGAGTATGGCTATCTCCTTTGGCAATAACACAGCTTCTATTTCCATTTTTACTTTATGTCTCCCCAGCTGTCATAAATCTTCTGGCTTTCCATAATATACCAAAATCATGAACTACCCCAAAGCACATATCCTATCTGTATAGATATTAACTATGTTATCTTTGTGTGAGCCACAAGTTTGGCAATCTGAGCTGACTTTGGGCCAGGTAAATGCTAATAACTCTATAGGGCTTTGAAAATGTATAATGGTAAATTTCCTCTAAAAATTTTATTCTGAGCTGCTCAAATATAAAACCTCAACAAAGAGGGTAAGTTCTGGATTTGCGAGTGGAATTTTTGAAAGTCAGGGTAAGAAACGTTGAGTCTTGATGAACATAATAGAATGGTGCAATTGTCTTTTAGTTGGGAGAGGAAGGAGAAGACCAGGGTTTAGATTTTGATAGTGGTAGATAGTGATATGAAAAGAATGAAACAGAAGAATTTCATAAAACATAAGATGAAAGTCTGTAAAGTTGTGGGTGTTTTCAGTTAGAAGGGTCTGAACTATATGAGGCACATACGTGTTCAGACTCTGGCCTCATAGAAGGTCAATTGTAACTTGAACTAATTTTACAATTGCCACTGCTGCTTGAAAGCCAGAAGGAAATGCTTGAGCCATGGAATCTAGGGTAAAATTTAAATATCAGCAATTCCCTTATTGGGAATCTACCTGGAGGAACTCAAATCATTCTACAAAAAAGATGCCTACACACGTTGTTTGTTGCAGCTCTATTCACAATAGAAAAAAAAAAACCAGAACCAACCATGCTGCCTGTGAAAGCTGGACTGGATAAAAAAATGTGTTACATATATACAGTGAAATATTATGTAGCCAGAAAGAAGGACAAACATATGGTCTTTGTAGCAACTTGTATGGATTTAGAGGCGATCTTACTCAGTAATCTATCACAGAAACAAAGAACAGAGTACCATATGTTCTCACTCATAAGTGGACCTTGAACAATTGTCATAATACTATAAGAAAGGAATTGACAGTAGTGGTAAACTGCCAGGGGAGGGGGGTGGAATTGGCAATTGAGGGAAACTGCTAGGGAGGGAAGGGCATACCTAATCGACAAGGGTACCTGCATAATCAACGTTTGTATAGCTATCCCTGAATTGTACCCCACATCTTTAAAAAAAATTAAAAATAAAGATTTAAATATCAGAAGAAACTTGTGGATTCAATTGTTGATGTGCGTGTGTTTTTTTATTTGTTGTTTTTTTTTAAATCTTAGATCCTCAAAGCATGTCTTTCTTTTTCCTAAATAAATAGAGAGAAGGGCTGGGCATAATTGGGAAACCCTAAAATGGGGGTGAAAAAAAGGTAAGTTGGTAGGAATTAAAGTGTTATTATAGAAAATAAGTTTCATTTTTGAGATTCAGAACAGTTTCTTTAGTGATGCCTTAGAAAGGGGATTCTATAGTAGAGAAGTTATAAATCCATACTCTACAATTGTCAAGCAGTTCCAGAAAGCCTCCAAGCTGTCTCATGGAGTTAGGTTGGAAGTCATTACAAATGGTCTTGAACTATCCGAGGACAAGGTTTAACCCATGGGGAAACACCGTGGCTTAAAGTGTACCCTTGAGAGGTACAGAGCTGAACTTTATAACTTAGACTCTGTGCCCCTCTGAGGACTGTTGATGAGAATTGGTTTCTTGTGACAAGTTGCCAAAAGCCATCTTTATAAATGATGGAGGTTGAATGGCAAGAGAAAGCCAAACTCTTTAGATTTACATTTAATGTCCATGAGAAATAAGTGAAGACATCTGTAAACCCCTGAAGTATGGATGTTCAATTATATTGTTGATTTTGCTATATAACTTTAAACATATATTGTGAGTTAGAACCAAAGTGTATGCTGATAAAAGCAGAAAATAAGTAAACATTAGTATAATAAGTAGCATTGTAAGGTATGAAAACAGGGAGAGTACTGGGGTTTAGAACCACAGGCAATCTGGGTTTTAAAATTTTATTTATAGCTCAAAAATCTTGAACTAATTGGTAAATTTTTTCATTTTTTTAAGTAGTAAAATGGGTGAGTGTGTGATGGGGTAAAAGTGGAGATAAGAACCTCTTCCAAGGTTCATTCAGTAATAGGCTTGAGGGCTTCAATTGCATCATGTTTTAAAGGGTACTGGGGCAGTTAAGGAAGGGGCATAGGGGCATCAAAATCTGCTTTTAAGGATTCTCCTTTACAGATATATCCTTTATCTTTGGTTTTTATAACCCAAAGTGCATCAGGATTGGGAGTGAGCTTTTCTTGAATGTGATGATGTGTGACTGATAAGGCGTACCCCCGCCACTCCCCCCCCACCCCCCGCCCCCGGCCCCTTGCAGTTTCCCACTACTGCCAATCCAGAGGGGTGCTGTTTTAAACTCTTCTTGTAATCCAGAATTCTGCTTTGAAATATTTTTATCACCCACTCATTTTTAAAAACTTTTTTTTCCTTTCTGCTTCCTCCTTCCTTGTTCTCCCACCCTCCATACTCTCCCTTGCACCATGGGCTTGTGAAGGGATGCATGCTTATCTGATCGCATACTTGATGAATAATTCCAGAGGCTAATCTTGAAACAAGACAGGAATGAAGTCTTGATTGCAGGACCCTCCCACTTAGGGGGCATGAGGTGGTTAATCTATAATCTGACTGCAGCAAGATAACATCAGCTAGACCTCCAGGGGAACCACTACCCAAGATAAGCCATGCAGACCTGCACACTGCCTCTCCCACCTCTTCCGCACACCAAGTTTCCCTCTAAAAACCCTTGTAATCAGCCTGAAAATTTGAGGTGGTCTTTGGAACTTTAGTCTATTGTCTCCTCAGTTTGCCCGCTCTTGAATAAAATCTATTTTTCCTTCCACTAGAAAAACAAAACAAAACAAAACAAAGTGCATCAGGATTGGGAGTGAGCTTTTCTTGAATGTGGAGATTTTAAATGGCTTGGAGAGCTATGATAAGGACAAGAAAACTGAGGTAATCTATTAGAACTGTAAGAAGACAAAGATTAGAAGAGGATGGGTCTGGAACTACAAAGTTAGTTCCTCAGATGAACATGAAATATTAACATCTTAATTAGAAAGTAGGTCTCTGTTGAATAGATTAATGGAAATTGTGCATCTTAGTAAAAGCCATGATGGGCATTTTTGTGATTTGAATGTTTATTCCCCCCGAAACTCATTTTGAAAATTTAAAACTGAATCTCCAGTGTGGCAATATTAACAATTGGGGCCTCAATAAGAGATGACTAGGTCATGAAGTATCTGCCTTCATGAATAGATTAATTCATTCATAGATGAATGAATTAATGTGTCATGGATTAATGGGTTATCATGAGAGTGGAACTGGTGACTTTTAAAGAAGAGAGAGACCTGAACTAGCACTTAGTCCCCTTGTCATGTGATGTCCTGCACTGCCTCTGGATCCCGCAAAGAAAATCCACCAGATGTTGCCCCTAGACCTTGAACTTCTCAGCCTCTGTTAACATAAGAAGTAAATTCTTTTTCTTTATAAATTACCCAGTTTCAGTTATTCTATAATCAACAGCAGAAAATAAACTAAGACCATCATCATGGGGTCCAAGAAGAACTAAAGGGGATTAAAAAGAAAAAAATATATAATGAGTTATCTATCTTTAGCATAGAGATTGCTTGTGTACTCTGAGGGATTATAGTGGGGAAACGTAAGGTACAAAGAGTGGAGTAAGAGGCTCTCGTTTTTTTGCTGAGAAGGTGATGAAGTGTCTATCGGCTTAGATTATTATCTTCTCTAGGATATTTAAGGGTATTTGAGGACAAACAAAAGCAGGTCTCCCAGAGTGAAGTTACTAAGACGAATATTTGTTGCTGTCATTTTGCCTGGGGCAGTTTTTAGGACACTGTCCTTTTTTCCCTGCACTATCTTCATATTTTTATCTGTTAAATCTCTATCTGTTCAAGAGTTGTCCTAAGATCTTAGGATAATTTTCTTCAAGTTGTCTAAGTTTGAGTAATAAACTTGCATCATTTAAATTTAGCTTTACCAGCCTGTACATCCACATGGTGTTGTGCTGAAACATTGCTTTCAGAAAGGGGACATTTTGCCATTTAATGTTAAGCTTATAATGGCCTCTTTCAGTCATGCACCGAGTCCATTAATAAAGCTAATGATCAAAGCAGATGTCTTGAAGTCATCTAGAGTTTGATTAGAATAATTTCAGACATTTTCTAGATAGCATACATAATTAGACCCTGATTTATGTCTTTGTTGTCTAACTTCTGAAATTTTTACCTTCAGTTTTAGTCAGAAAAGCCAGAGCAATGGAGTCTAAGAAATTTTCTTCAATTTCTTTTACTCTATTATAGGTCTTGATGGAATGTTGACTTATTTATAAATTATTATTAGCTCTAAACCATTTAGGTTTTTGTTTTTTCTTCCATAAAAGAGACATCTTTAGGACCTTCTCGAAGTTGAATAAGTTGATAAGGACCTGAGAATCTCAGAGAGTATGCCCCAAGGCTAACCAGAATTGAAGAAAATGTCCTCTATTTTTATGTGTATTAGGGTCAACACAAAGTTTAAAAACCATCTATTGGGGAGGGACTCAATGGAGTCCTATGGTACTTATCCTCATAGTCCTCATATTGCACAGTAGAACTGAGATCCTAGATCTCTATGGGAAATAGAGAAACTGAAAGGGTTGTAATAGGAGAGTAGAGAAAAAATAAAATGTGGGTCACGATAAGGTAGTGGAAGAGATAGGAAGGGGCAAGAGGGAGAGGGGCAAGAAGGAAAGGAAGGGCAATTATCCAGAGCAAAGGTATCTTAGATTTGGGGAAAGAAAAGGAGAAGAATTTGAATTAGAGGAAGATATGTAGTGCTTAAGTGATTAAGTCACTTCATATAAGGAATATTGAGATTGTTGAAGGCTTCTTTTGAGACTGGATTGAAAGAACCATATTTTTTTAACTCTCAACAAAGAAAGTAGATCATTTTTTAGATAAAATTAAGAATCCCTGACATTTAAGGACTCATCAAACCTGGACTAACTCAGGGAGGATACAAGAGCATCAAACTGGCCATTGCAATATATATTTTTTAATTTTTACAAACATAATGACATTTAAATACCTATATATTATATTAAGAGAAAAAGACATAAAACATTAAAAAGTATCTTTAAGACAAAAAGAGAAAAAAAAATGCCAGTAGAAACAACCAAAAAGTTGGTAAATGGTTGTTTTGATAAATGATAAACTAAAAGTGATTTTTAAATGTTCTTTATTTTTTATTTTTATTTTTAATTTTATTTTAAAGATGTGGGGTACAATTCAGAATTAAGTATACAAGTGGTCATCGTTACAGGTAACTTTATTGATGTTGTGTACCCCCTGTCTAACCCAGCAGTATCCTGCTACTGCCAATCCCTTTCTAATAGTATTATGATAAATGTTCAGGGTCTGCTTATGTGTGAGAACATGTAGTACTCTGTTCTTTGCTTCTGTGCTAGACCACTGAGTACGATAGACTCTAAGTCCATCCAAGTTGTTGCAAAGCCCATATGTTTGTCCTTCTTTATGACTGCATAATATTCCATCATGTATATGTACCATATTTTTTTAATCCAGACCAGTTTTGATGGGCAGCACAGTTGGTTTCATGCTTTTGCTATTGTGACTAGTACTGAAATAAATATATGTGTGCAGTCATCTTTTTTGTAGAATGATTTGAATTCCTCTGTGTATATTACAAGTAGGGGGATTGCTGGGTCATATGGATGTCAATGTCTAGTTCTTTTACAAATTACCAAACTGTTTTCCAAAGAGGCTGCACTAGTTTGCATTCCCACTAGCAGAGTAGCAGCATTCTTTTTCTCCACATCCTTACCAGCATCTGTTGTTGTTTGTTTTATTATGATGGCCATCCTTACTGCGGTTAGGTGGTATCTCAATGTGGTTTTGATTTGCATTTCTCTGATGATTAGTGAGGCTGAGCACTTTTTCATGTGTCTGTTGGTTGCCTGTATATCTTCTTTTGATAAGTGTCTATTCATATACTTTGCCCACTTTTGAATTGGGGCTGTTTGGTTTTTTTTTTCTTTCGGCACATTTGAATTCCTTGTAGATCCTGGATGTTAGGCCTTTGTCAGATATACAGTTAGTAAATATTTTTTTCCCAATCTGTGGGCTGTCTCTCCACTCTTTTAATGGTTTGTTTTGCTTTCAAGAAGCTTGTCAGTTTGATGAGGTCCCACTCATCTATCTTATCTCTTATGGCATGGGCACATGGAGTTTTGATCAGGTATTTGTTGTCAGTTCCAATTTCCATAAAGGCGTCCCCTAAATTTTCTAAGGTTCTTATAGTTTGAGGTTTTATGTTTAGGTAGTTGATCTATTTAGAGTTGATTTTTGTGTATAGTGATAGGTAGGGTCCCTGTTTGAATTTTCCCCATGTGATCAGTCAGTTTTCCCAGCACCATTTACTGAGTAGGTTCTCCACCCCCCAGTGGTTGTTGGTGGAGGCTTTGCTAAAGATGATTTTGTTGAGAAATTGAGGTTTTGCTTCTGGAATCTCTATACTGTTCCATTGGTCCATATGCCTATTCTTGTACTAATACCAGTCTGTTAGTAAACTCTATAGAAAAGTTTAATATCTGGAAGTATGATACCTCCCACTTTGTTTCTTTTGCTGAGGGTTGTTTTGGCCATTAGTGATTATTTATGTTTCCATATGAATTTCTGTATTGTCATTTCCAGGTCTGAGAAGAATGATGTTGGTAATTTAATGGGTATTGCATTGAATTTGTAGATTGCCTTTGGTAGGGTGTACATCTTAACAATGTTGATTCTTCCTATCCATGAACATGGAGTATTTTTCCATTTGTTTGTGTCTTCTTGGATTTCTCTGAGCAGTGTTTTGTAGTTTTCATTGTAAAGCTCTTTCACTTCTCTCATTAGGAAGATGCCAAGGTCTGTCTTTCTTTCTTTCTTTCTTTCTTTCTTTCTTTCTTTCTTTCTTTCTTTCTTTCCTTCCTTCCTTCCTTCCTTCTTTCTTTCTTTCTTCCTTTCTTTGTAGCAATTGTGAACGAAATTGTGCTTATTTAGTTCTCTGCCTGGTTGTTGATTGTGTATGTTAAAGCAATTCTCTTTTACACATTTATTTTGTACCTCAAGACTTTGCCAAAATCCTTTATTAGTGAAAGCAAGTTTTGACCTAATCTCTTGGGTTTTCAAGCTGTAGCATCACATCATCAGCAAAGATGGATAACTTAACTTCCTCTTTTCCTATTTGGATACCCCTGATATCCTTCTTTTTTCCTAATTGCTCTAGCTACAACTTCCTACACAATGTTGAATAAGAGGGGTGAGAGGAGGCAGGCTTGTCTTGTTCCATTTTTCAGTGGAAATGTTTGCAGTTTCTGTCCATTTAGCAGTATGCCCGCTGTGGATTTATTGTAGATGGTTCTTACTATTTTGAGGTATGTTCCTTCTATGCCTAGGTGATTGAGACAGTTTTTATCAAGAAGGGATGCTGGATTTTAACAAAAGTTTTTTCTTCATCTAATGATATCATCATGTGGTTCTTGTTTTTACATCTTTTGGTGTATTTAATTGTATTTATGGTCTTGTGGGTGTTGAACCAGCCCTACATCCTGGGGATGAAACCTACGTGGTCATGGTGGATGATTTTTGAGATGTGTTGTTGGATCTGATTTGCTAGAATCTTGTTGAAAGTTTTTGCATCTATATTCATTAGTGATATTGGCCTGTAGTTCTCTTTTTTGGTTGGATCTTTACATGGTTTGCATATCAGTGTGATGTTAGCTTTGTAAAATGATTTGGGGATAATTCTGTCTTCTTTCCCAATTGCCTGGAATGCTTTCAATAGGAGGGGTATCAGCTCCTCCTTGTATGCTTTGTAGAATTCCACTGGAAAGCTGTCTGGTCCAGGGCTTTTTATTTTTAGATAGTTTTCTTATGACAGAGTCAATTTCCTGGGTTGTTATTGGTCTATTTAGTGTCTCAATGTCTTCTTGTTTCAACCTTGGGAGGTTGTACAATGTCAGAACGTCCTCCATTTCATTTATCAAACTTGCTTCCATACAGCTGTGCATAGTAATCTCTAACAATATTTTGTATTTTTTCTGGGTCAGTTGTGATTTGGTCTTTTGCATTTCTGATTGTGCTTATTTGTACTTTTTTCTCTCTTTTTCTTGGTCATTCTAGCTAGGGGTTCATCAATCTTGTTTATTCTTTCAAAAAACCATCCTTTTATTTTATTGTTTTTTTCTTTGATATTTTCATCTTCTATATCCCATATTTGGGTTTTTACTTTGAGTATCAGCGTTCTTTTGCTAAATGTAGTGTTTTGGTGGTCTTGTCTTTCCAGCTCCCCTAGGTGAGCTGTTAGGCTCTTAACTTGTGATTTTTCCATTTTCTTGATGTGTGTTCATATAGATATAAAATTCTCTCTTAGAACTAATTTCAAGGCCTCCCAGAGGTTTTGGTAGAATGTTTCCTCATTTTCATTTGTTTCTAGGAATCTTTTAATTTCTGTTTTGATTTCTGTGTTGACCCAGTAGTTTTTCAGCCTCGTGCTGTTTAGTATCATATCTTTGTAGGCTTTGGGGGAATTTTGTTAGTGTTGATATTTGTTTTTATTCTACTGTGGTCTGAGATGGTGCATGGCAGTATTTCAATCTTATGAAATCTGTTTTTGCTTGAGTTATGGCCGAGGATGTGATTAATGATGGTGTACGTTCCGTGTGGTGATGAATAGAGTGTATATTCTGTGGTGGTTGGGTGGAGCATTCTATAGAAATCTATTGGGTCCATTAGGTTGAACATCAAGTTGAGGTTCTGGATCTTTTTGTTGATTTTTTTGCCTCGATTATCTATCTAGGGTTGAAAGTGGGGTATTTAAGACTCCAGCAATAATAGTGTTAGAGTTAATATCTTTTTTAGTTTACTTAGTAGTTACTTTATAAATGCTGGGGCTCCTGTGTTGGGTGCATATATGTTTAGGATGGATATTTTTATTGAAGGATTAAATCTTTTATCATTATGTAGTGTCCTTCCATATCTTTTAAATATTGATAGTTAAAGGTTGTTTTGTCTCATATTAAGATCACAACTCCTACCTTCTTTTGTATTTCTTTTTGTTTTTGTTTTTTTTTTGAGTCAGAGTCTCACTCAGTTACCCAGACTGGAGTGCAGTGGCCGCTCCCGGCCACCGCAGCCTCGACCTGCTGGGCTCCGGCGATCCTTCTGCCTCAGCCTTCCAAGTAGCTGGAATTACCATGCCCAGCTGATTTTTTTTTTATTTATTTATTGTAGAGATGAGGTCTCACCAAGTAGCCCAAGCGGGTTTCGAACCCGCGGGCTCAGGCAATCCACTCACCTCAGCCTCCCAAGGCGTGGGATTACAGGCTGAGCCACCGAGCCCGGCTTTCTTTTGTATTTCATTTACCTGGAAACTCATTTTCCATCCTCTAACTTTGAGTCTGTGCACCCCTTGTGGTGAGATGAGTTTCCTGGATGCAGTAAATTACTGGGTCATAGTTTTGTTTGTTTGTTTGTTTTTGTTTTTTATGTAGTTTGTCCTTCTGTGTCATTTCAGTGGTGCATTCAGTCCATTCATATTCTGGCTGATTATTGAAAAGTGATTGCTTATCCCTGTCATGAAGTTCTTATAAAAATTTTTCTTTGCTTTCTTTTAGCTTCTGGGTTGAGGTATGTGTGTGTTTTCTATCTTGCAGTCGCGATGTAGTCTTTGTTGATTCTGTGTTCTGCTGTTCTCTTGGGAAGTACGTGGCCATTCTTTTTTTCATTTTTCTGTGCTTAATGCCTTTTTAAGTGTCTCCTATAAAGCTGGTCTGGAAACTGCATAATCTCTTAGGGATTGGATGTCTCAGAGAGACTTTAATTCTCCATAGCTGATGAAGCTGAGATTGGCTAGGTAGGAAATTCTTGGTTGAAATTGTTTATCTTGAGAACTTTGAATATTTTACTCCAGTCTCTTCTAACTTGTAGTTTTTCTGCTGATAGGTTTGCTGTTATTCTGATTAGTTTTCCCTGGTAAGTAGTCTGACCTTTCTCTCTTGCTTCCTCTAGAATTTTTTCTTTTGTGCCTACTTTGTGTAAGTGAATTACAATGTGTCTTGTGATTGGTCTTCTCATTTGATGTCTTATGGGTGTTCTCTATATCACTTGTGTTTGACTGGGCACATCTCTGGTGAGATGGGGAAAGTTTTCTTGGATAGCCTCCTGGAGTACTTGCTCCAAAGTGTACTCTGTTTCCCTTTCTTCTTCTGGAATGTCAATCAGGTATAGATTCATTTGATATAAATGTAAATCTCTTAGAGGCTTTCTTCTTTCTTTCTGAGTTTTCTTTCTATGTGTTTTACAGATTAGACTAATTCCATGCTTTGGTCTTCAAGTTTAAGATTCTTTCTTCTGCTTGATAAATTCTGCTTTACAAGCTTGTCTTCTTGTTGATGCAATGGATATGTGTGTGTACCCCCTGAGCCCAAGATACAGTAACAGCAATGAGGAGAACAGAGAAAATAGAATGAAATATGGTGGACAAAAAGTTTTAAAGGTAAAAAATAAAACACAGAATAACAATATCAGAAATCAAACTGGAATAACAACAA
>CAUYQG010060907.1:0-33401 GCA_963574415.1 Tarsius wallacei | reverse complement strand
AATCCCGCGCCTTTGGGAGGCTGAGGTGAGTGGATTGCCTGAGCCCGCGGGTTCGAGACCCGCCTGGGCAAGCGAGACCTCATCTCTACAATAAATCAAAAAATTAGCCGGGCGTGGTAGCACGCGCCTGTAATTCCAGCTACTCGGAAGGCTGAGGCGGAAGGATCGCCGGATCCCAGCAGGTCGAGGCTGCGGTGGCCGGGAGCCGCCACTGCACTCCAGTCTGGGCGACGGAGTGAGACGCCAACTCAAAAAAAAAAAAAAAAGTACAAAATACCACTTTGTCTTAAAGGGATTTGTCATCAATCTCTTTCTCTACAACAAACATTTATTAAGCACCTCCTGTAAGTCAGAGACAAGAAAAAGGACTAGTGGTGTCGAGACAGGTAGGATTGGTCCTTAATTATAGTTCAGTGGAGGAGAGAGAAATAATCCTGGAAACAGATATATCCAATACAGCGCGGAGATCATAATCATAAAGTTAGGCATATGGGAGCCCAGAGGAGAAATACCTAACTGAACCTATTGAGGGAGGTCTAGGGAGAATGTCTGAAAGGGTGGCCCCTGAACTGAACCTTTATGTGTAGACAGAAGTTAGATAGGAAAAGGGACAGGTGGAATGGAGTAAAGCCTCCAGGCAGAGAGGAAAGCATTCACAGCAGCATATTAGAGGACCACCGGCAGTTCAGTCTTGCCAGAGCAAAGAATCTGAAGCAGAAGATGAGGCTGGAGAGGTGTTGGGAACCAACTCACATGATATTCTGTACAGCTTATCCAGAGGGCAATGAAGGACTTAAAGCCAAGGAGACAGGAGTTAAGGTAGTCAGATTCACATTTCACACAAACCCTATAGATCTCTGTGGAGGGAAGGTTAGAATGGGACAAGCCTCGTGGTTGTTAGGGGTCACCTTAGACTTCAGGAGAAAGATACGCCTGGACTGGGACAGTGATCACGAGAATAGACACAAGAAGGATGGAACAAGACAGCAGAACTATCTCTAATGACCCCAAGCCAGTGGAAGATAGAAGGAGATACTTGAACTCCAGGAGAGAATTTGTTACAGACACAGTCTGGTCAAGCTTCATGGTAGCAGTAGGACATGGGCAGCGCTTTAAACAAGAAGAGGACATAGGTGGAGAAGAGTTGCTCTCAGGCAGAGGGAATGGAATTGTCCAAGCCAAAGAAGAAGCAGAATTTAGGCTGGGTTCACGTAGACCAGTGTGCATTGGAGTGTTTGATCTTTGAGATTCCTTCTGCATTGTGAATTCTCATCCCTATCATGAAAGACGCATTTGCAGTCAAATAGATTCTGCTTTCTCCCCAAAGCCCTCTGCCCCTTTCCTGAGGCTAGGCACAGAGAGAGGCTACAATGGGCTCATGTTAGAGAAAGATTCAGAACTTCTTCTAGATTATAATACAGAAAAGATAAGGCAGAATCCTCCCTGATGGCACAGAAGGTCTGGTGGTCTTATGATGACACTTAGCTGTGAAAGACAAAGAGACAACCCTCTCCTCTCTGCTTCCTTTTCATTCCTCACCTCCAGCCCCACGCTGGGTCATCCAGCGACGGTCAGAAGTGATCGGCTCTCAAGTGCACCAAGGAGGAGTAAGATGGGAGAGGGTGGGGAGAAAAGTGTCAAAGTGACCAATAATGGGTCAGTGGAGAAGGGGAAAGAGAACATCCAGAAATGAGGAATATTCTTACCAACCTTAGCATCTTAGAGGCGCTCCAAGGGTTAGAATAGAGGTCAGCAAACTTTTTACATAAAGGGCCAGAATGGTACATATCTTAGGCTTTGTGGGACACTCAGTGTCGGTCTCGACTACTCAACTCAACCACTGGGAAAAAGCAGTCATAGACAATATGTAAATAAATGAGCATGGCTCAGTAAAACTTTGTCTATGGACACTGAGATTTGAATTTCATAAGATGTTCATGTGGCGAAATGTTCTTTTTTCAATTTTTCAAATGTAAAAATGTAAAAATCGCTCTTAGATCACGTACAAAGATAGGCAACAGGCTGGATTTATTGTGTGGAGTTTGTCATTCTTGGTTTCGAAGACGGATTTCATGACAGATAAGGAGCCAGGAGGTCAACTAACTCAGAGAAGTTGCTCCCAAACACACACTCCTGTGGAATCTGTATGGGAGGAAATATTGGCCTAAAGTCGAAGAAAAAAACTGTTTTCTGTGCTTTTCTGGATTTCATAGGTGCACAATTAAGGATGTCATGACGAGGTTTTACATTAATTAAATTTTGAGATACAGCCCCCTCTACTTCTATAAACTATGTCGTGATAATTTAAGTCCTTAAAGAAACTAAATAAGAAGAGCAATACATATCCCGTTCCTCGGGCTACTAAAAAATCCAAGTGACACCCAGGCCAAGTCGTTTAAGCAGCTGGACCGCCCTGCGGCCTCAGTTGCCCATCTGAGAAATGGATGGAACCTCTTAAGCAGCTGGGAGACTTGGCCTTGCCGGGGTGGCTGCTCTTACCTGAGTCCTCGGACCCTCTGCAGAGACACAATGTTTATTTAGCCTCACAAATTTCCATCTCTTCCCTCACTGAGAACTAAACGATCTTCTCTAGTTTCCAAAGACTTGCGTGGTCTTGTTTGGAAGATACCTGAGAATTCTTTGTCTTTTCTTCTAGCAACGTAGAGCTAAGGGGTGGCTGAGTATCAAAAGGAGGTGACTAGGAAGCCTGGCTTCCAAGATTCTTGACAAAGAGCCCAATCATTCCTCTTGGCCACAAGTCCCTGGGTTTCCTAAAATAAGTAGTCAATATCACGTCAAATTCAGCCTCTAAAATCACTGTCCTATAAATCTCTCCCTCCCCTGGGCCCGCTGCTCCCAGAATAAAAGGATTCTTGTAATTACACTTCCCCTGTTTTCTGTTCGTTGGAAGCAGATAGTCCCCCTTGTTAGAAGAAAACGTTTGGGGTGTTTTCCGTTGTCCTGTCCCCTTACCTAAGCTCCAAGAGCTTTGCTGAGTTCCCAGCTAACACCATCCCAGCCTCATAATATTCTTAAAGTGGGTGCAAAAAAAAAAGAGTTGAGGGGGAAGAGAGAAGCCCCTAGGGAAAACAGAGATGTATATTGTGGGCTCTTATTCTTCCTGCCCTCAGCTGGCCCTCATGACAAGGAAAAAAGTTAGCCATACATCCATCAAGGACCTAAAAAGTATGCGACCTGCATAACTCAAACCGGAAAGGACTCTGCCCAGGGGATTTCACAGAACCAAACACGGCAAACTTTGCTGTGCACATTTCCAACAAGTCAAGGCTCACAGGACTTGTCCGACTCTGAGCAGGGAGCCCACCCCTCACTTCCCATCTCGAGGATCCAGGCGAAACCCATTTTCTGCCAGGAGGCACAAGCCTGATTCATCTGGCTTCCCGCAAATCTGGTCTGTAGGAAGCCCACGGCTCCACTGAAAACACATCCATCCTCTCCTCCCACTTGATCTTTCTTCCACATGCCTTTTGGATTAATGCTGGCATTTCGTTTCCATCTGTTTTCAACTCTTGGCTAGAAACATACAAGTCCAGCTCAAGCCCTCGACAGGACCAGGGGCTCCCTCGGCAAGTGCCGCCCTGGAGAAGGGGTGGCGGGAGATCCGGGAAGATCAACTGCATGTTTCATTTTGAATCCAGACACTGAGTGAGCGCCTTCCGTGTGCCAAGGCAACGTGCATTTGCTAGACGCCGAGTCACGCCATCACTCAAAACTCAGCCCAGGCTCCCACTGTAGTCCTTACGGTGACTTGCGACACCTAAAATGGCCCCCTCCCCCAGCTCTCTGACCTGGCTTCCTACAAAGCTGCCAGACTTCCTCCTTGCCTCCCACCCCATGCCTTAGGGTCCTTGCACTGCCTGTCCCCCTTCACTCCCCACAGAAAGCCCTTTCCCCAGAGTGGCTAACTCCCTCAGCTTCTTCAAGTCTTTGTTCAAATATCGCCTTTTCAACAAGGCTTGAACTGACAATGCTGTTGAACATCGCAGCGCTCCCAAGGCACTCCTGAACCCCCTTCTGTCACCGTTCTGCCTTGGCCTTTTCCATCGCACTTAGCACCTCCTGCCTTGGCCTAGTTCCCTAGAAAACATCATTTGCCGGACTCGGTGGCTCAGCCTGTAATCCCGTGCCTTGGGAGGCTGAGGTGAGTGGATTGCCTGAGCCCGTGGGTTCGAGACCCACCTGGGCAACTTGGCGAGACCTCATCTCTATAATAAATCAAAAATTAGCCGGGCGAGGTAGCACGCGCCTGTAGTTCCAGCTACTTGGAAGGCTGAGGCGGAAGGATCGTCGGAGCCCAGCAGGTCGAGGCTGCGGTGGCTGGGAGCAGCCACTGCACTCCAGTCTGGGTGACAGAGGGAGACTCCAACTCAAAAAAATTAAAAAAAAAGAAAACATCATTCAAGGGGACGCAATTCCAGGGAAGCAAAAATGAGGGAATAGAGAAGTAAGGTGAGAAAAACAGGACAAACACAGAGAGTTGTTTCCAAATGGCCACAGCTTTGTGGCAAACCCTGGCTTGGTCCCACAGGACATTTCCAGAAAGGCAGCGAGAAGCTGGTGCATCTCCAAACTGTCTGCTCAGGGGAAGGGAAAACAATGTTTCTTTCAGTATCTACCTCCCATTGGTCAAAGTTTGCCCTATGGGTGTCGGCTTTCTCATACTTCTAGGTAAAGGGAACACTGGGTGCACCCTTTTCCTCACCCAGTGGCAACAAGGAAGCCCCAGGGAGAGTGGAGAGATCCAAAGCACAGGCAGCAGGTGAGGGCAATCCGCCCAGCGGTCCTGGAGCCTGCAGGAGGGGTGGCAGCCGGTGGGGGGGGGGGGTGGCTTCAGAGCTGCAGGGATGGACCGAGCTGTTGCAGGGCGTGCTCCAGCAAGACAAGGGAAGTGTGTGAATCCGGACTGTGCATGAATTGAGACTCACACAACCTTCCAATATGGCATCCCTGTCCCACAGCTAGAATCTAAGCTGCACGTAAGCAGATCTCTGTGTTTCCTGGTGCGTCCCAAGAGTCTAGAACAAGGCTTGGCACGGGATAGATCTTTAGCACATTATTGAACAAATGAAAGATCTATGATGAGGCGTGAGATACAGACCTTGCCCTCCAGGAGCATACAACTTTCTGGGGGACGCAGACAATTGAACAAATCACTGCAGTATAGAACAAGCAGTGCTCTTCTGGAGGCTGGCTAAGAAGTAACGGAGTTAGAGCTTGAACTTGAAACTGCCTCCTCCAAAGTCTAAGCTTATAATCACCCCCCTGAATCACTCTGCCCCTGGATCTCAGTGCCCTCTTTTGTGAAATGAAAAGATAAGACTAGATAATCTTTAAAGCCTGTAAGCTGCATCGCAAATACATCAAAGAGAAGTGACCCAGCCCAGACTTGGTGGGAAGTAAATGGATACTGTCCAGGATAAATACACCTACAGTGCAGTGTGGGCCACCAACCGGGCCTGAGTCACTAGCAGCCTCCCTTCCCACCCCCAATCCAGTTCTGTACGTGGGCACGTGCACAGGAGACCCACCCAGCCAGGGTAGAGGGGCCACCCGAGGAAGCTTGAAGTGGGATCATGAAGACACACACAGCGTCCTCTGCAGCTCCAGGTTATGAAGCCTGATTGAAGGAAGCCCAGCTATCCGTACTCTGTGTAGCCCGAAGGTTGGAGGACACTGGGGCAAGTGAGGTCAAAGCCTGTGACTCAACCAGCCATCTAGATCAACTAGAAATGCAACACAGACCACGTATGTTACTCTACATTTTCAGTGGCCACGTTTTCAAAAGTAAGAAAGAAAGATAATATTGATAATATGTTTTGTTTAACCCAATACATCCAAAATCCTATTATTTTAACATGCAATGAGTATAAACACTTACTGAGCTATGTTACATTTCTATTCTTCACGCTAAATCTTTGAAATCGTGTGTGTTTTACACTCAGAATATCTCAATTCAGACTAGCCACATTTCAAGGGCTCAATGGCTACGTGGATTGGACGGTGCGGGTCTAGTGTCTGCTGATGTGGATAGACCCCCTCTCACGCACACACTATGCACATATGTGTGTGCTCGTGTGCACACACCTGCATGCACACACCGGCACATACACATGTGTGCACACACACACATTCACACGAGACCAGCATAGATACCAAGGAGCAGTGTCAAATCCTTACAGCATCAGGACCAGCTAATCACACAACTTACAGCCTTGCACCCCGGCATCTGGATACAGCACAAGGCACAGACGAGGGCCCAGGAGAAAGGAACACCAACCTGGATTCATACCGAGTGCAGACAAATGAGAGGAAGTCAGCCCTTCATGGGGGGGAGAGAAGACATCTGGCTTCCTGCTCTTTGAAGTTCAGGTTCACCTTCTAATACCAAGAGTAAAAGACCAAGGAAAAGAACTGGAGGCCTTTAAGCAATTGAGGCAAGAGGTCAGAGGTCTTTGGTCAGTTCCTTGGGAAATGGGTTTCATATGAGATTCGGGAGAGGGAAGAACATTGTTGAAAATTCATAAAGTTCACAATTTGTTCACTTAAGTGGTGTCAAGCCACAGGAGCCTGGAGTCTTAACACATTCATGAAAGCCTCATCCCCAAACTCATTTACACGGAAATTAATTGCTATTCCAACCAGACCCACAGAAGCAAGGGGTAGCAGGCAAGCAGTATGTTTTTCGAAACTGAAGGACTTGGAGACTGCTGCGGGGATTGTGGTTTTTCCAGGAATGGGATGGATTGAAATGGATTTTTTTTAAAAGAAAGAAAGAAAGAAAGGAAAACATTTCCAACCCTCCTTTGTAGCTCCCACAGGCCAAGCAAACACGCAAAGTAACGAAGGAAGGGTGACCTTTCTGCCACTAGAAGACCTTTCTAGCCCCCTCCCTGAAGCACCACCTCAGTCTGGGCCCTCGGTGCCCAGCCCTCCCCATCAAGACCGTACCATATGGGCGACACTTCAGAATTACACTCGGGGAGTGTTTATGTGCTGCATTTGTGAGGTGGAGACTGAGCCACATGGAAGGCACATGCAGGAAATGCGCTGTAATAATCTTCTGTTTATAATTCTGGGAGAAGGATGGCAGAGTCGGGATGGGATTGATCAGGTTCCAAATCTATTTCCTGGAGTCAGATTTAAAAGAGACATGTTAAGGGCAAAATCTCTAATGAGGTGGGTACGTCGCAACAAACTGCAAGTTTACTTCTATTGGTGTTTGTGCAGATTTTTTAAGCCTGTTGCTTTCTTCTCGCATGTACCAGCTCATCCCCGCCAAAGCTTACGGAACTCTGAAAACTGCTTCCTGTCATGGATTCTTATCAAATTCAGAAAATCTGATTTTCTAAGGGTTCATTTGCAGGACAACAGCCCCCTTCTGCTGTAATGCCTTTGTCATGTTTTACTGTTGTTGAGATTTTAAGCATTGCCATCTGAAAATCTTGTCTATTGACATGATGTTAACCATCCATCCAATCATAGTCCAGTTTCTAAATTCCTCTCTGAGACAAACCAAAGCCGAGACTGGGTCCGTTCCCATTCCCCAGCATACCCATCCAAGGAGACTTTTTTTCAGGCCTGAGAAGTGTTGTCGAAGTCTCCTGTCTGAGCTGGCCGCTCCCCTCTGAGTCATGGCTCCTTATTGTCTCTCTCTCAATTAGGATGTGAGATCTTGCAGCTCTTGCCGGGAAGTAGATTTCATGGGCTCCCCGCATAGTCTTTAAATAGTCACATGTCTCAAGTAGGAAAGATGTGAGGGCATGCGTGGAAGCAGGTGAGCTGGACACCTAACTGTCAGGGTGACTAAGAGAAATTCCTACCCTCTGCAAAGCACTTTACAGTTTACGACATGATTCTGCATACAGCCTCCTTTAACTCCAATCACCCAATGAGATTGGAATTTAACCTTCTTTTGAAAATAAGGAAGTTGAGGTTTAGTTTGTGGACACATAGAATTCATGGTGGGGCCAGGAACTGGAGAAAGTCTTCAGATCGGACACTCAGCCAGGCTCTGTCCATGTGTCATCCCTTGCAGACAGCAGCAAATGATTCCAGATGACAGAGGTGTTTTCATTTGACTTAATCAAACTTTGAATTCATAAGACATGATTAATCCCAAATTAACATGCCTCTTTTTCGTAGCATATTTCCACGCCCCTTCCTTCGTGGCCTTTTGATGGTGCTTGAGTGAAACTATTCTAAGGTCCATCCCAAATGAATATAATGAGAGAAAGAAGTAAAATTTCAACCAAATATTTATTGAGGGCCTACTATGTGAGAAAAAAACTGGTGTCTACTCTCAAGAAGTTTCTACTGTTTGAGCCGAAAAGCTGTATGTTGCTAAGGGTTCGATATCAACAGAGGGTCACAAAACAAGATCTGTCACAATTGTCATGAGCTGCATCTGGGCTGGAGGAGGACCATGGAGGTTTTGAGGAGAAGGAGGGACATGAGCAAGCCCTGGGCAGTGACTCCCAAACTTTCCTGAAGACAAGAGTCACCAGGATGACTCCCTAAAAATAGATTCCCAGACTTTGATCCAGGCCTTCTGAATCAGAAGAAAGGCCTAGGAAACTGCCTATTTAACCTGGGCCCCAGGTGATCCTTATCTTAGGAAGCCCGGGAAACAGGGGGCGGCATGAGTAAGCACCAGGGGCTGAGACATTTCTGCTACTAGAAAGGGAGGAGAGGGGAGAGAAATCAAGAGAGGCACGACCAACTTCAGACAAATCCCCAAAGAAGACTTAATCCCAAAATAAGAGCAGGGCCATCAAGAAGTCAGCGAGCTGCAGGGCAGATAAAGGGAGGGAAGGCTCCAGGGAAGAGAATGCAGGCTCCCTCCTGCCACTGAGCTGGAGGAGGGGGTGTGGGTGGCTGACTTCAGAGTTTCACTGGCTGGGTGGGGTGGAACCCTCTTCTGCCTGAGAGCTCGTCCTGAACCACGGCCTTGTCCTCTCGTTTTCAGGTGGGGGTCCAGGGGGCCGCAGGATGACCCAAGTGCTAAATGAACACACATTTTTGCTCAATACCTAAATTCCTTTTTCTCTTTGAAACACTCGCATCTATGATTGATTCCTAAGAGACGCCAGGGGACATGTGTCCCAAAGGAAGGCTGCAATGGCTATGGTAAAGGTGGAAAAGCCCTTAGTCTAGGGGAAATCGGGATTACAAACAAGAACCTCACAATGCAAAACCATTTCTTCTTCATTTAAACAACAATAATACATAATATATATACTAGGTCTGACAATTCAGTTCAAGAATTTGCCACCATGCGCTTATGTTGGCAGCCCTGTACAAACCACGCGGGAAGGTTTTTATAACCCTGATATATCAGTGTCTCACAGTTGTGTTCGTGTCAACGTGTGGCGATGTCTTGCTGAGTGGCATTCATTATTGGTGTTGCATGATTTTGTGTGCCATCGCGAGAATGTCAGAGCATGAATTAGAGCAATGAACAAACATTAAATTTCTTGTTAAACTTGGCAAGAGTAGAGGTGAAATCAGGGACATGTTAGTCCAAGTTTATAAGGATAATGCCATGGAGAAAACAGCAGTGCACAAATGAATTAAGGGGAGAGAAAATGTCACTGATGTAGAGAGGTCAGGACGGCCAGTGACTGACAAAAACATTGCAAACATTTTTCGAATTGTGCATCAAAATCATCAGCTGACTGTGAGAAGCATAGCAGACCAAATAAGCATCAACAGAGAAACAGGAAAATCTTAACTGAAAATCTTGACATGAGAAAAGTTTGTGCAAAGAGGGTCCTCAAGGAGCTCTTGCATCACGACAATGCACCAGCTCACACAGCGCTGTCTGTGAGGGAGGTTTTAGCCAGTAAACAAATAACTGTTGGAACACCCTCCCTACTCTCCTGATCTTGCCTCTAGTGACTTTTTCTTTACCTGAAGACAAAGAAGATATTGAAAGGAAGACATTTTGACGACATCCAG
This sequence comes from Tarsius wallacei, assembly GCA_963574415.1. Classification (NCBI taxonomy): domain Eukaryota; kingdom Metazoa; phylum Chordata; class Mammalia; order Primates; family Tarsiidae; genus Tarsius; species Tarsius wallacei. The sequence goes on along the minus strand of CAUYQG010060907.1, from coordinate 23,423 downwards.
GACATCAAGGGTAATATGACCAAGGCTCTGATAGTCATTCCAGAAAAAGAGTTCCAAAATTGCCTTGATGGGTGGACTAGGTGCTGGTGTCAGTGTATAGCTTCCCAAGGGAAACACTTGGAAGGTGACCATAGTGTTATTCAGCAATGAGTTACGTTGCGCTTTTCTAGGATGAGTTTGTGAACTTGGCAGATCGTTGTATTAGATACCTATTTAATACCTAATATATTATATTATATTAATAATATATACAAATTATACATTGATGCCTAATATATATAGTACTTAATATATGCCTAGCACTGTTATGCATATTTTTATATGCTTTAACACATTTGATTCTCTCTACAACCCTATGAGGAAGGTTCTATTTCTGCCCCTGCTTTACAAATGAGAAAACTGAGGCACAGAGAGGTTAAAACACCTGCCTAATGAGTAATTGACAGCCAAGATTCGAACCCCAGCAGTCTGGCTCCAGAGCCTGCATACCAAACCACTGTCGTTTACCCCTCCTGTAAGAATAACTATGTCCGGCCCACAGAGAAAGAACAAGGTGTGTGTATGTGAGTGTGGATCTCAGGGGGAGGAGGGCTAAGCTGTCTCAATTAGGTAAATAGGGCAAGAATTGACTCTAAGACAGAAGATGACTCTGAGCTAGAGTGGGTTAGGAAGGTCTCATGAGGGAGGTTCATCCACCTTCTGGAGGGAGCCCAGAAGATCAATACAGATGGAGACTAGGAGAAAGAATGCCAGGGAGAAACACCTAGCAGCCAATAGGCTCATTCATTCAATTTAGCAGGTGTCTGGTGTGTGCCAAGCCCATTCCAGCTTCTGTGAGTCAAGAGACACTTCCTAGGCAGGGTGTGGTGGTCCACACCTGTAATTCAAGCACTTTGGAAGGCTGAGATGGGAGGATTGCTTGAGCCTAGGTGTTCAAGGCCAGCTGGGCAATGTAGTGAGACATTTCTCTACAGAAAATGTTTTTAAAATCAGTCGGGTGTGGTGGCATGCATGCTACTTGGGAGGCTGAGTCAGGAAGATCACTGGAGTCCAGGAGTTGGAGGCTGTGGTGAACCATGATCATGCCTCAAAAAAAGAAAAAAAAGGAGAGAGAGAGAGAGAGAGAGAGAGACTCTTTCTTGCCTTCACAGAGCTTACAGTCCAGTAGAGAAGTTGGACAAAAAGAAAAAAACCAGAAAAGTGATGGATGAATGAAGGAAAGAACTGAGGGGGTAATGACTGGATGACCAGAAGGCCTGTGTGCGGAGGGAACGCCTCGGTGAGGCAGAAAGAGCCAGTGGGTGAGCGAGGCAGGAAAAGCAGCGAGACTGGAACACACTGAACAGGGAAGAGGTGGCAGAGGGCCAACCAGAACCAGGCAGGACTGGTCACAGTGGCCCCCGGAGGCCACCAGAAGGAGTTTGGATTTCGTTCTAAGGGCAGTGGAGAGACACTGAAGGGGTTTTAGCAGGAGAAAGACAACCCACTTTGCCTTAAGAAAAGATCTCTGTCTGACTGTGCGAGAACAGCTCACAGGGCTGCAGTTAGGAGGGTGCCGCCATCGTCCAGACAAGAGAGGACGGTGGCCATGAGGCCGTGAGCAGGGGGACATAGAATCAACAGGTGCTCGCAGCTTTGTCTCCACCACCAATGGAGAACACATTTCACAGACAACAATGGGGTTTAGACCTCAGGTGGATGACTTATTTGCCAAGCGTAAATCCAAAGGAAGAGAGCAAGAAAGGCCACGCACCCCGCCCTCCCGCCGCCCCCAGCCTATACCAGTGGGAAGGACAGACAGGCACAAAGAGATGCTCTGTCTCCCTGGAAGAAGCGACTGCTGAACTGCTCTCCAGATACACACAACTCTAAAGGGCGGATGCAAGAGCCAGATTCTCTTGGGCGCTTCTGAATGAACCCAAGTCTGGGGCAGTGATCCAAGCAAGAACAATACACGTTCTGTGGAGAGGGGGCACAGTCCCCACTCGGGGCACTTGTAGACAGCCATGGTGACCGAGGGTGTCTTAGGACCTGGCCTTGTCAAGGAGCGGAGAGGCGGTGGCCTACAGGGGCAACACGGCCCTGTGCACCCCGTGGCCCGAGGGGAGAGTACACAGGGCTCGGAGGGGGAAACAGAACACAAACTGGGGAGTCCATGTCCGCGGCTGTGGAATCATAGCCAGGGACAGCGTCTGCTGGAATTGGAATAAAATTGCTGTTGGACTTGGAATTCGTAGTATTATATTTCAACTTAATAGATTTTTCCTTTTAAATAAAACCAGTAGAGTCCTAGAAAATTATCCTGCCAGATTCCTAACCTTACCCCTTTGTTTGTTTTATTTAGTACCTGTTTATCACAGTATTCTAGGCCAGGGCTTCTCAAACTTTAATGAGCATACGGATCACCTGGTCATCTGGTTTAGTAGGTCTGGGAGGAGCCTGAGATTCTGCATTTTATTTTTGTCCTCCTGGTGATGCTGATGCCACTGCTCCTTGAACTTTGAGCAGGGAGGCTCTGGCCCAATTAGACATTTCTTTCCCCTGTCCTCTGGTCCATTTCTCACCCCACTTTGACTTTAAAATAAAATGAGCTCATTCACTGTGCACCTACTACATACAAGGTGATGGGCTAAGCTTTGAGAGAGAAACAGAAATGTGTTAAGTCATGATATTGCCTTTAAGGAGTGAGGGTCTGGTAGGAGGTAAGAGAGAGACGGGTACTAACACGGACCCTGAGGCCTGCCCTCTGCCAGGCCTCACACTGCACTGGAATTACAGTACGTGCATGGCCCCCCGTTGTCACCACCACCACCCCGAAATAGGAGCGGTTCTATCTTACAGAGAAGGAAAACCAGACTAGGAAAAGGTAAGCAGATTTCCTGAGCTCAAGCAGTCACCGAAAAGTTGAGCTTTGGGTCTGTCTGGCTCTAAAGTTCGAACTCTTTCCTTCAAGCCATATCAAGGACACAGATTTATGTGTGAACACCCCAACCCCAGGCATTACGTGATACGTGCAAGATGAGAGGTACAAGCAGCTTGCTGGAGGAGGCCAGGGGTGGGGTGGGAGGTGTGCCCACTCTAGACCCACTACGAAAACATGGAACCATATATGGTATATTTACTAAATTTGACCAGCTCACCAGAAAACAGCAGCAGGGAAGACTTCGTGTTCAAACGTATTTTTAAATGCTACAGAAAAGAGACAGGTTTCCCTGCTCCTTCATAAATTCTCCTTTTATGGGTTACAATTCCACAGTCCAGGAAGCCACTTGCCCAGCCAAGAGATGTTGGCATTTCTGGCGCGTGGCTCCAGATGCTACAGACATTTTGTCTGCAAACACCCAGAAAGAGGGCTGCCCATCCTGGAAGCAGTCATCTGTTACACGGCTACCTCAGGCTGAGCAGAGGGCAGAGCCCAGCCTGGAAACCCGGGGTGTGAGGGCACTCATTACCCTGCATTTTTTGGCTGAAAATCTGCAGGTACGCACACCCCCTTGCAACGAGGCTTCCTCCCTTGTGCCATGGCTTTTCAGAAGCCCTGGCTCCCAACTTTACCCTCCCACTTGGCCACACAGATGGCTCCCTCCCAGCTCCCGCCAGCCACCGCCTGAAGTGACCACTAACGAGGTGCCCCCGCGGCAGCGTGTCTGGAATCCAGAAATGACTCCACTCTTTCTGCCACTGAGTCATTGTTATTGGGACGGGGACGGGAAGACCCGACCCACGAAAGTGTACTGAGTCTCCGTCTGAGGGCCACTCCCTACACTGCCATACTAGGGGGTAGGAGGCGGGGGAACCCACCTCAGGCCCCAGGATGCCTGGATGGTGGCAAAATGTTCCATTTCATATTTGGAACAGAAAGCACCAAAGAGAACCAAGGCAGTCTGTCATTAAGCACCAAAATACCTGGAAGTCAGGCCCTCCCAGAGACCTATGAGAAGGCTTTAGTCACAGTCTCTGTTTACTCGGCACTCATGCGTGCTTTCTATTTCTTGCGTGGCACCCAGGACACATTCATTAGGGAAAGGGTCCCCATCCACACTCCCGGGCAGGCATTGCTTCCCGAAAGCACAGAGCAACTTTGTCTCCAGACCTGCCACTGTCCCTGATCCCATTCACTTTGGGGGACAGAAACCACGCCCGGCCACAGATGCACAGGGCAGTTTGTGAGTGAGCGTTCCTGCACGTGCCGTCACCCTCGGCCCCAAGGATGGGGACCCACAGAGCTATTTTTTCACAGTCACGCGCACACCCAGACACCACTGGCGACCTGTGTCATTAAGTAGATACGAGAGGGAGCCGAAGGCACCAGTATTTCTTCTGCCCAACAGAGGGTTTCTGGAACCACTGCAATCCCATTTCTTTCCACCATCTGCTGACTGTAGGGGCAGCGTTCGGTGTCCAAGGATGACACTTTAATACAAATTGAGCCTCTGCCATAATGAAACGAGCTGGGTTTTCGGGGTGATGTGTTTAAAAGCCACATCATAAATCAGCTGTCAGTTATTCTTTCTTCCAAGCCTGGCAGGATCACCTTTACACTGAACTAATCGCATCTGAAACTTGACCTCCCAGCCCCGGAGCCTGCTGGAAACAACATGTGCTCAACGACTTCCAGTCGAAGCAGCAAGAACTTAAATTGTTCCACGTTTTTAATAAATGAGCCCGGAACCCATGGGGCGACTCCCATTGACCTGGGTGCTCAACATATTGATCCAAAGAGGAGGACAGAGTCAGGTCTGCAATGACCAGATTTGGGAGAACATTTTCCTAACATCGGCAGTTCCAAGCCCGGACACACTGATTTGTGTTCTTAAGCAGAACCAGAGCGAGTCTCCGCCAGAAGAAAAGCCCAGAAATATTACATTAATTGCTAATAACAGCTCGGCTGGGTAGGGGGTGGGGGTGGGGGTAAGTGGAAGTGAAAGGAGGGGGGCAAGGCTTGCAGGACCACCCGCCAGGGAGGAGGAGGGAGCCAAAGCATTCTGCAAGGAGCTGGGTCTCTGGGATTCCTTCCAGCTTCTTGCTTCTCTGGTGCTAAAAAAAGAAATTTGATTGCTCAGGAAAAAGTAGCTTCAGAGTTGCTTGTGACAGGGCCTGGGAGTTCATGCTGTAAGCCAGCCCCGGCGAGAAGCGCCAGGCACTGTGCTGACCGCCGGGACATGATGATGAAGATAAACTCATTTTTGGTGGGAGACAACGTGAAAATCGATTTTGTTTTTCAGTACGATCGACAGCTACTATAGGCCTGTGCTAGGCTCGGAGATACATGAGGGGGACGTATACACAGCCCTGTCCCATCAAGATGCTTACAGTCTAGCTAGGGAGACAGATGTGAGCAGAAATTGTGACGAGTACTATGAGAAGGAGCCCCCCAGAGGGCCACCAGACTCAGGAGCACAGGGCTATTCACCACATGGGACTGGGGCCAAGGAAGCTGGGGATGGAGGAGTGACTCTCGGTGCAGGGGAGGCCTCCTGTGAAACTCAGAGGAATACAGTGGGTCGAGAGCACAGAAGCTGGCAGCAAGCAGGGCCGCCCAGCACCCCACATCACAGGAGCTTAAATGGAGGCATGAACAGAGTGCTGTGGGTGCACAGGGAAGGGAGGAATGGAATTTGCTGAGGGTGGCTGGAGAAGGCTTTGAAGAAAAAAAAAAAAGCCTCTTAAAGGATGACTAGGCACTTACCAGAAGAAGTGAGACCGGTCCAGCCAGAGGAAACAGCATATGCAAAGGCATTCTGGCACTTTGAAAATTAACCCTATTATCTCCCCATCCCAGGTGGGGGGTTCAAGGTAAGCAACCCACCCTCTGCTGAATTCCGTGGTGTAGGGTCCTATCAAGGCTCAAGATTACTAAGCCTTGAGCTCCAGAAAGAGTGGAGGGAACTAAGAGTGGGTAACACTTACTTAGGTAGACCAGGGACCCTCCCGCCGGGAGAGCCTGCATTTCCCAGATCAGAAACAGCTCAGTCAATTGGAAAACTTTAGGGGGTACCAGGGAAATTATCGCCTCCTTAGGTTGGTGCCTGTGAGCAACTATTGCTCATTAATAATATAGATGGCAGGGCGCAGTGGCTCACACCTGTAATCTCAACACTTTGGGAGGCAGAGGCAGGAAGATTGCCTGAGTCCAAGGGTTCGAGACCAGCCTGGGCAACTGCTGAGACCTCGTTTCTACAATAAATCAAAAAATTAGCTGGGCATGGTGGCACGCAGCTGTGGTTCTAGCTACTTGTAAGGCTAAAGCAGAAGGATCACCTGAGCCCAGTAGGTCGAGAAAACAGTGGCAATGAGTGTGCCACTGCACTCCTGCCTGGGCGACAGAGTGAGACTCCTACTCAAATAACAATAATATAGATGGCTGGGTGTGGTGGTTTATGCCTATAATCCCAGCACTTTAGGAGGCCAAGGCAAGAGAATCACTTGAGCCCAGGCGTTCGAGACCAGTCTGAGCAGTTAGGCCTCTCCCTACCAAAAAAGTAAAGCTTAGCTGGATATAGTGGTACCTGCCTATAGTCCCAGCTACTCAGAAGGCTGAAGTGGGAGGATCACCCGAGCCCAGGTGGTCGAGGCTGTGGTAAGCCATGATGATTGTGATCCCACCACTGCACTCCATCTTGGGCAACAGACTGAGACCCTGACTCAAATAATGATAATAATAATATATAAAAATACCCTCAAAACAAGAAATCTCAGAAACTATGCCAATTCAGCAATACCTACCATGTCCCACAGCCTCACAGTAAGTAAGCACCATCTCATTACATTTTCTATCACCCACAATGACGTGTAAGTATTTTACAGGTGAGAAAACTGAACTTAAACATCACGCCCAAAGTCTCATAAATGGCAGCTGGGGGGAGGACCAGGACCCTCCGGGTCACATTGCCCCCTACTCTGCCCCACACTCACCTAGATGATAACCACTCTACCTATGATGCCACTGAGGAAAATAACATGACCACAGCAAGAGAAAAACAATTTCGCAAATGCGTGTGTACCATCATGATTATTGTGGGCAATGACTGGCAGCCAAATCTCTTCAACTTAACTAAAGTTAAAGCTGCCTCTTCCATGAAGCATCCAGACCGTCTTGCATGCGAGATCCCTGTATACACTGTCTGTTGTTTCATCCCCAGCATTCCCATTTTACAGGTAGGGAAGTCAAGGTCCTGAGCTGTTAAGTGTCTTTTCCAAGGGCTCACTGCCATTAATTGGTGGAGCCTGGACTCCACTGGCTTCTACCTGACTTTGGGAACAAAGTCTTTCTCTAGCACCACATCATGGCATAGTCAAAGGGAATCATGCATGTTCCCAGGAGGAGACACTTTGGAACCAGAGAAAGAAAGCTAAGGACCCACTTTGCAAGGCTTCTCACAAAGAAAAATTGTACTTTACAAGCATGCTGACATATCTATTCTGCCAAACACGGGCTCTTGAGAGGGAAAAAGAAACTGACAATGACAGTTATCAATGCCAAAAGAGAGAGAAAGCGAACATCTGCAGGTGAACACAATGCTGGCTCCTCCAGCCAAACTCACAGTTCAACTTTCCGCTCTCAGATGCCATTGTTGGAAAGTAACTCTTACGCTGCGGGTTTTTTATAAGACCACATACATAAAGTATGGGGGAGGATGGGCCCTACGGGACCTGGAATAGAACAGCGAGCTAGGTTACTTGGGGAAGGGAGGCTGGGAGGTAAGAAAGGAAGAGTCCATCTGTGTAGATTGTACAGAGAAAGTTTCATTGTGCTTTATGCCTAAATCTATAGACTCTTAAGCTGCCTGTAATCCCATTCAGAGTGCTGAGAGCTGATGCCGGAGAAAGAGCACGCTGCAGAACGAAGACCTGGGTTCAAGTCCCGGTCTCGCCATCATTTTCTGAAAGCCATGGCAGCTCCTCTGTCTCTCATTTTCTTTGCTTGTAACATGAGGAAATTGGATTAGATGACCTCTGAGATCCCTTCCAGATCAAAAGCATGCGATTGTGATTCTAGGGCTCTTAACTCACTCTTCTTTTTTTTTTTTTTTTTTCTTCAAACAGAGACTGGGTCATGCTCTGTTGCCCAATGGCACAATCATAGCTCACTGCAGTCTTGACCTCCTAGGCCCACCTGATCCTCCTGCCTCAGTCTCCCGAGTAGCTGGGATTACAGACATGAGTCACCACACACGGCTCTCTCATCACATTCTTCAAGGGGCAGGAGGTGGAGCCCATCTGAGGGAGTATCCCACAAAACCAGAACCGTGAGAAGATATTAATGAAGGGTTTGGAGGCTAATGATAAATTCTGTCCACATCATAACCTTGCCCAAGACCACCCTACGGTCCATCACAAGCCCTGGCCACCAGGCTCACACGCTACTGAGATCTCCACTTTTACTGCATCTGTACCCACACACTCTCACCTAGATTTTGTCCCTTCCTCCTACTGCCCTCCTGTAAGAGTTTGGGCCCTTGGGAAGTCAGACGATGGAGAGCTCCCGATCTCAAGATGAGAATGTTCCCAAGAGGGCAGAGAACTGACCCTGGGGTTGAGACGGTATGTTTAAGCCATTAAGCGCTGCAGTTGTAGGGTGAAACAGGACTGATCCCTACAAGTTGTGGGATCACAGGCAAGTGGTTTCACCTGTCTGAGCCTAAGTTTCCCAACATGTAAAATAATGATGGTGATAATATGGCCTGATAACAAATATCTGATGAGACTCTTCGTCATAGAGGCCTTGTGATGATCAAATTTCACGTAAAACAGGCACAATAAATGAAGTGGTTGTTGTCCCCAAGGTGAGTCCATGGACAAAGTTTAGGAGTCTAGGTGCAGGGCTGGATACTACTCTGTGTGTGAAACTCAGTACAAACACTCAGCCAGTACTTTTGCTCTCAAAACAGACCCAAATGACCACCCACTTGATGGAAGAAAGAAGACTCACTCTCTCCAGATAGCGGGAAAAATGAAGTTGGTACACGGCGAAAGATTCAACCGTTCAGGCCAGACTAGGAAACTAGGAACCTAGCAGTACCCACCCAGAAGCATGAGCCCCCCAACTGAGAGAGGGGAGTCATCTGAAGAGGTGTCTCTTTCCCGACTGCACCAACTTCCACATAAAGAAGTCAGAAACAGCGGGCGTGGTGACTCAAGTCTGTAATCCCAGCACGTTGGGAGGCCGAGGTGAGAGGATTGCCTGGACCCAGAGGTTTGAGACCAGCCTGGGCAACTTGGTGAGACCTTGTCTCTACAATAAATCAAAAAAATTAGCCGGGCGTGGAAGTATGTGCCTATAGTTCCAGCTACTTGGAAGACTGAGGCGGAAGGATCGCCTGAGCCCAGCAGGTCAAGGCTGAGGTGGCTGTGAGTGTGCCACTGCACTCCAGCCTGGGCGAGACTCCAACTCAAAAAGAACCAAAAAACAAAGAAGTCGGAAACAGACACCAAGAGGCGACTGTAGCTTCTCGAAGCCAGGACTCATTTCTTGTGCATTACTGCGTCCCCAATGCCCAGCGTGGAGCCGACACGTTGTAGACACTGACTGACAACTTGTTTAAAGGATGAACGATTAGAATGAATGAGTCGATGGAACCAAAACTCCATTGAGCAAAGTACTAGGCTGAGAACCTATTATGGCTGGAGTGGCCTCCAGACCAGGGATATCCCAGGGGTTGAGGTGACCTGGAGACCTAAAGATAACACTTAGGAAAACCAGACCAAAGAGAGGGTCGGTCTGTGAGTCATCTGTTCTTCAAATCCAGGTCTAAGGCGGGAGCTGTGAGTCAGCGGGTTATCTGAGCTGCTGCCTTCTGAGTCACTCACTGCCTGGCCCCCTCGTGGGGGAGTATGTGGGCTCAGGGGTGTCTGTACCTACACCCACACACTCAGAAGGCTCCACCAGCCAAGGTGACTCAGGGTTCCTCTCACGTTTTATTATGCTATGTCACTACGCTGTCCTGTCACGGCTGCCCTGACTCATGACTTACTGCTCTACTTCTTTTATGGAGGAAATGCCAGCAGAGGTGAAGCTTCGCCTGCCTCATGGTGTGGCAGGGGCCAGGAGCTCTGCTTACTGGCCAGGCCCACCGGGAGCCACATTTCCCCCTCACTGCGTGTGCCCTGGAGAGAGGGCCCATGACCAAGGCTGAACGCGGTGCCCCATTCCATGCCCTATCGCAGGTCTTCCTCACAGTGCCCTCCCTTGTCTAGCTTCTTTTCTGCTTACTGTCACTCTTTCTTTATCAACTCATAGGTGCTAATGGCAGGAAAAGCAGTTTCCTCCCTAGTGACTGCAATTTACTATTAGAAAACTCTCGAAGGCCCTAAAGCCTTCCCGATTCCCCTCCCCTGCCCTCATAAAAGAAGTTCTAGCAAATTGTTCTTCACCACTGAAATCATTCCTCACATTATACCAGATTAGCCCTCCTCAGGTAGAGATCGTTGCTCAAAAATTCCCATCTCCTACCAAATTCAGTTCCTGGATATGTCTTCAGTGTCCCCCACAATGTCTTGTCCCTAACACTGTCTGCTTTGTCACCAGCCACGCAAAGAATGGAAGAGACGAGCTCCCGGCAGTCACGTCTGTACAATGTGGCCCTGGCCACAGCTAAGTGGTCCAGGTTGAACCCCTGCCCTAACCTGGGACAGCCTGAATCTCTTCTGGAGAAATTCTGAATAGAGGCTCAGAAATTCCAGTCTCAGTTTGGCCAAGGCCTTCAACAAGGAAGATATAAAAACTGAAGAGTGATGTAAGCCATTTTCCCTAGACATGACCAGGAAACCCCAGAAAGCAAGTCCACCGAGAGGGAACAAGGAGGCTGACATGTGCATGAAGCAGAGTGGAAGAAAAAAACATCCCTTACAATCCCCAAGGTCCTGTGCTCCCAAAAGTACTTTCCCCAGTGTTAATACACAAACATGTAGGGTAGTCGATGAAAGAGTTACATGTCCACTTACAACAGAAAAAAATGTAATCAGAAAGATATTTGCAGTTACATAGCATATAAAATGACATAATAGCTTAGAAACGTTATTATCCACATCCACAGTTCACGAAACAGTTTTGTTCAAACTCCTCATATTTATTTTAATATCAGTGTCCCCGCCTCCCTGGAGCCATCTTTTGGGTTATCAGACATTGTTTTCCAGAATGTTTCAACTTCTTCCAGGTGTGTTCAAGATCGCACATAGGCTTATCATTTAAATTGTATCCCAAGCCACAGGGAAAAAAAGGAAGAAGGAAGGAAAGAAAAGGAAAGAAAGAAAGAAGTAAGACAGGGAAGGAGGGAGGGGAAGGAGAAAAGAAAGTAACTTACAACATCAGAACTGTTGTGTTTTTTCACTTTTCTTGTTGATAAGCACCTATAATCAAAGAATGCAGAGGGCTTGTTTACAAACACATCCATCACTTGTAAGTGGGAAGCCTTTTTTCCAGTTTACTGTCTTTTTGTTCCCCGTAGACCCTATCTAAAGATTTCTAAAGCCTCTCAAGTGGGCATTGATTAAGGTTGTTTCAGGCTAGGCCTTATCCAAGCACGACCCTAGAGTTCAAAACAAATGAATTCAGAAAGTCCTCCATCATATGCAAGCCTTTGTGTGGCCTCAGACATAAGGTTCCTCCCTTGGAATCATTTGGGTGAATCCTCACTTATCTTAGACATATACATCACCTTGCCTCATTTAGGCTTCACAAGCACCATTTGAAGTATGTGTTTCTATCTTTATTCCATTCACGGGCTGACCGGTGTTCTCAGGGGATGAGGTTGCCCAAGGCTACACAGTGCACAGCGGAGCAGGTTTGGGAAGTCAGAGTACTGACTCCAAAGCTCATATAGCCCAGTCTACTCCAGCTGCCAGGGGATGGGGAAGGCCCCTAATCTAAGGGGGGACCTTTCGATTATACCTCCAAATCATGTCACCTGGACATTCACGTGCTAACTTTATAGCTAGTCCTGAGCACATCCTTCTTTGTGAAGAAGAAAGAAGCTTGCTAGCAAAACGCATAGATTACCTTTAAAACAGACTGAACTAGTCAGCCTAATTTTACTGAGCATCTACTCTGGGCCACAGGTTCTGCTTGATTTCATCATAAAGATTTCCAAAATCAGGTAGGCACAACCCACATGGGAAGAAGTATCAGAAGCTTGAAATATCAGAGAAACCAGAAACCTGGCCTTAGGAAGGAGAGAGGGTCAGGCAAAGTGGAGGGTGAGGAGAGTACCCGACGTAGTCCAAAGGGCAGGCACCACCCCTTCTTGCAGGAAAGGCAGGCGTTGGTCGGCACATTAACCTACTAATTGGACTTAACTCTCCCTAGGAATCTTGACCGCTTATCGTTTTTCTTTAACTGGAATTTAGAGGTTTTTTAAAAATGATCCATTGCTTCAGAGAGTGGGTGACCCAGAACTGTTTGATTATGGACAAATAAGCTTCCAGGCAGGACAAGAGGCCCCTGGAAGAACCCATGGTCTCTCTCACTGTCTCCCTCCCCTCCCCTCTCTGGGTGTCTCTCTCTGTCTCTCCCTCTCTCTCTGTCTCCCTTCCTCCCTCCCTCTCTCTCCCTCGGTCTCTCTCTGTCTCTCCCCCTCTCTGTCTCCCTCCCTCTTTGTCTCTCACTCTCTCTGTCTCTGTCTCTGTGTGTATGTCTCTGTCTCTCTTTCTCTCTCTGTTTCTGTCTCTCTGTGTGTGTCTTTGTCTCTCTCTCTCTCTGTCTCTGCCTCTCCCTCTCTCTCTCTCTATCTATCTGTCTGTCTCTCTCTCTGTCCATTTCTGTCTCTGTCTCTCTGTCTCTTTCTCTCTCACTCTCTCTGTCTCTGTTTCTCTCTCTTTCTCTGTCTGTGTGTGTGTCTCTGGCTCTCTCTCTGCCTGTCTCTGTCTCTCTTTCTCTCTCTGTTTCTGTCTCTTGTGTGTGTGTGTCTCTGTCTCTCTCTCTGTCTCTGCCTCCCTCCCTCTGTCTCTCTGTCTGTCTCTCTCTCTGTCCATCTCTGTCTCTGTCTCTCTGTCTCTTTCTCTCTGTCTCTCTCTGTCTCCCTCCCTCTTTCTCTCTAACTCTCTCTGTTCCTCTCTCTGTCTGTCTGTTTCTCTCTCTTTCTCTGTCTCTCTCTCTCTGTCTCTGTCTCTGCCTCTCTCTCTCTCTGTCTCTCCCTCTGTCTGTGTCTCTCCCTCTCTCTCTGTCTCTCACTCTCTCGACCTGCCTCTTTCCCTCCCTCTCTCCCTCCCTCCTCCCTGCCTGTCTCTGTCTCCCTCCCTCCCCCTGCCCCCAGTCTCTGTCTCTCTCCTCCCCTCTCATTTTTGGCTCCCAGATACAGATTCCTAGGATGAAAGGTAAGTAGAAGGAGGCAAGGGAAGGAAAAGAGGGAAGAACAGACTTTCTCTGATAAGTACTTTTATAATAACAATAAAAATAGCGGCCATTTATTGAGCATCTACTACAGTTCAGCCGCTGGGCTAGAGCTTTGGGAAAATTGTCTCATGTCGTCCTTACAAACAGTTTAAAGGGTGGACATTATCTTCACACGTTCCAGAGAAAGAAGTCGAGGTCCAAGGTCACCCAGCTCGTCAGTGGCAGAGCCACTGAGCTCAGAGTTGAGCTCCTAAACCCCAGTGACGCTGGCTTCTATGGCCCATGTGGGTGTTGGGTCTCAGCTTAGCATGGCCAAGTCGACATGACCCGCATACCAGAGCCAATGTAACATCCAAGTCAGCTGCTGGGGAAGTAACAGACTTTCTCTTGCTGTGGTTTGAGATGAGGAGAAATCATGCCACCGCCCCAGTCAAAAGACCCAGGTGACTCCTCTGTCCTCCTTTGACCGAGCACATTCTGATCAGGAGCCCGGAATCTTGAGCTCTCAGGAAGAAAAGGGACTGTCGACCAGGCGACTGTTCAATGAACTCTGGTCCAAATATGAATGGGTTCAATTGCTCTCAAAGGGCCGGAAAACAAGGAGCCAGAGTCTCCCCATTCTCCTATACCCAGAGGCCCCCAGGCGTCCCCAGGGAAGCAGGAGGAGCCACTGCACCGAAGCACCTTGTTCTTATTGCACTGAAAATATGCCCTGCCTCAGCCAGACCCTGTGAAGACTAAAAGGCTCGACTCGGTAGGCAGAACACGGAGTGCTGAGCACAGAGCCCGTTCACGGCACTCAAGGGTATGACAGCCAAGAATGCTTTCATAGTTGCGCTGTGCTGCCTGATTCTGTCTGGAATGTGCGGACTTTGTCCCTTTGATCTTTAATATGGCTGCTCGGAGGGGCCAGGATCCCACATTTGCAGCTAGCTCTGTCCTCATTCCCCACAGATTCCACCTCCGCCCCAAGTTCCTGGACACAGTTCTGAAACACTGTGTTCAGAGCTCTCTCCTCCTCCCCTGTCATCTCACCCGCTCCTGAAGGTGTGCCCCCAGCTCCAGGCCACCAATACCCTCGCCCCCTGCAGCAGGCTGGCCTCACCACCCATGACCTTCCTCAGGAGGCCCCATCTGGGTGGAGGGAAACGTGCCCCTCCTTTTGTCAGGACTGCCTCTGCAAAGATTCCTGGACCCTAAATCCAAGAGCCAAGCATCTAGATGCTTGGAAACAAACATCTGGTTAATTGGCTGGGTTGGTTGGTTTGTTTTTTCGGTTTTGTTTGTTTTTTGCTTTTCATCCAGATGTTGGTGTCATGTAGACCCTTTCTGGAAGTCCAGCTAGAAACTGTGTTTTCTGTTACAATTCGGAATCTGTTGCAACAACTGGAAGAAGTAAGACGCCACCTGTCCTTTTTAAGCAAGATATTTCTAGCATGGTGCCCAAGAACGGAACCTGGAGGCTTAATCTAGTCAAAGAAGTGTAGTTGAGGACGTGCCACTCTCTATTGAAAAGGGTATTTCTACAGAAAAAGAGGTAAAAGCGGTGTTCTAGAGTCTTGCAAATGGGCTGAATGGTAGGCCCCGAAGATATCAGGTCCAAGTCCCTTGAGCCGATAAATGTTACGTTATTTGGAAAAAAGGAGTCTTTGCAGATGTGACCTAGCTAGGGTCTTGAGCTGGAGACATGATCCTGCATTATCTGGATGGGTCCTCCAGGTCTTCACCTTCTGTCCATATAAGAGGGAAATCTGACACCTACAGTAGAGGACAAGGTCGAGGAAAGACAGTCAAAGAGGCGATCACAAGCCAAGGGATGTTGGCAGCCACCCGAAGCTGAGAGAGGGATGGAGGGGGGGGTCCCCTCAGAGTTCTCTACAGGGTAAACAGCCCTGCCAACACCTTGATTTTGGACTTCAGGGTCCCAGAACTGCGGAAGAAAAGCGTTCTGTTGTTCTTAAGCCATCTAGCGGTAATGCCCTACAGGAGCCACGGGAAACTAATATCCTGCTTACTTCCAGAAGCTACTGCTGACGAGCCTGGAGATGAGAGTAAAAGGAAAGAACAAGCGGACTAACAGAACAGACCGAGGCCTTCTACACACAGATGGGTTCGTTGGTGACTGATGTCTGTGTCTGTTCCACGTCCACTCAGGTGTAAGAGATACTGCAGAGCAGAGGGAGAATTATGCCTCCAGTAGTGGCATCAGGAACCGGGGTGAGGTGAGAGCTCTTAGATAAGGGCCTGCCCATGGCCCTAGAATTATTCAAGACCGGCTTGGTGAGTTCCCAGGACAGGTGTGAGCACAGGGGATAATGGCAGATGGGAAACAGAAACAGACGTGTTGCTGTATAAACATCTAGCTGGATTTGGCCCCAAAGCTCCACTGCAGAGTTTCCTGGCAAGCCAGCCAGGCAACACATCTCCAGTCCAATGGCTTAAGGGTCTTGCCATTTTCTGGCCACCATACAAGGCCAAAGAGATGAGCCCCCACACACCTGTGTGGGTTGGCAAACACGCCAGCCTGTTGTCCTTCAAATCTTGTCTACTGGTCAATGTGGCTCTATGTCCAGGATTGTGACTAATCTAATTAACTTAAGAAGGGAGATGGGAATGGAGCCAAACCCATTTGTCTCTACAAATAGGAACAATTTGGGAACCACAGCCTCCTGGGACTATTGACCGAAGCCTCTATTTTGGGACATGGAGTGAATCACACCTTTGATCCATTTCAGCTTCTTGCTCTCACCTCCACCAAAGAAAAGAGATATTGACAGCCTGGACAACATAGCGAAACCTCATCTCTATAAAAAATAAAAATAAAAAAACCAAGTGTTGTGGTCCATGCTTATAGCCCCAGCCACTTGGGGAGCAGAGGTGAGAGGATTGCCTGACTCAGGAGATTGAGACTGTATTAAACTGTGATCATGCCACTGCACTCCAGCAGAGAGATTGAGAGAGAAAGAGATTGAACCACCTTCCTCTGGGTGGCTACTTGTTGCCATGCATTATTCTGGACACGGAGATAGAGTATTAACATGACAAGCACAGTCTCTGCCTCCATGAAGGGTTATGAATTCCTTCCTGGGCCCTACAGGTATCCTTCACCACTCAGAAACAAAGTCCAAAGAAGTCCACTCCAAGCTCGGTCCCTCCCAACATCCGCTATGTGACTGTCCCACTTCCCACCCAGTGCCAAACTGGTCTGGAAACCTGAGAACTAGGATTCCTGCAAGAACCATGTCTTAAAAGTGTGAGAATCTGATTAAGTTCTTGAAGCGTATGAACATAATAATACAAAATGCAATCTACAAGTCAGAGGATCAGACAATTGTGCTGCTAAGGTCAAAACCTATGATCTGGCCAGGTGCAGTATAATCTCACCTGTAATCCCAACACTTTGATAGGCCATGGAGGAAATGCAGGCGTTCGAGATCAGCCTAAGCAACTTAGGGTGATGTTTGTCACTGCAAAAGAAATCAAAAAAATTAGCTGGCCATCATGGCATGCCCCTGTAGTCCCAGCTACTTGGGAGGCTGAGGCAGAAGGATCGCCTAAGTCCAGGAGGCTGAGGCTGGGATGAGCTACGGTCACGCCACTGCACTCCAGCCTGCATAACAGAGTGAGATCCTGACTCAAAAAAGAAAAATACACAAAAACCTGCAGTCTAATTAATTTCATGTCTTCTCATGTCACAGACTGGACTTAAAACCTGAGCAGCTGACAGAGATCAACAGAAACCAGTTGACTGCCATCTATGCTTTTGAGTATCAGTCAATAGCACTAGCTTCCTTTACAGAGGATGGGAGGCCCTGTTTTTGCCTGTTTGTTTGCTTGTTTGTTTTTTTGACACATGAGGAAAGAAACAGAAAGAGGATGCTTAGCAAGGCTCAGGAACACCCAAGTTTCAGCTGGAGTCCTGCCAATGGCCCTAGGACAAGCAAGCCACCTATCTAGAGGTAAGGAAAGAGGAAGAGGAGGAGGAGGGACGAATGTGCTTTGAGAAGAAGGAGAAGGAGAAAGAGAAGCAGAAAGATGTGTCCAATCATCCAAATATTTCCAAACACACACATGTTTGGTATCATGTAGAGATGAGCGCTCCCTGAGTGACCATTAAAGGAGAACTTTCCTCCTTATTTAACCACCATATCCATGAGCAAACACTAAAACTGTAGCTAATGGAAATCAAAACAATTGTTCTAAAATGACGAAATTTGGGGATTAAGTCTAACTGTTTAATGCTAGTAAAAAACAAGCCAATCTCGAGTAATTCCATGGGAAGTGGCACGGAGCTTTCCTGTCAGGATCTGTGGTTACCTGGGTGGCTGTCATCCAGAGCCAAATGGCTTTGTTCTCCGGGTCCCTCAGTCCTGGCTCGTCACTGACACTCAAGAAGCTTTCCACTAGACCACAGCCCATTAGGAAGGGCAACCGTTGTTTGGGTCAACACAGGGAAAGTGCACCACAGTAGAAGAAACAATAACAGAGAGAAAAAGAGAAAAGAAAGAAGAGGAAGTGACAGAGATAAAAACAGAGCAGGAACATGTAATTTGAAGAAGAAAGCAGAAACAAGCCACTTTAGAGGTTGGTTGAACTGAATGAACTAAAGACAAAGGTCAGTAAAACGGTCCCATTACCCTTGGCCTCAACCGGGTTAATTATGTCCTTACAGAACATTCTGTCCAAGAGTATACTTTGGTATTTCACAATCATTCACTCATTCATTCAGCAATGAGCTGTGAACCACGCATGACCCTGGGCTTCGTTCTGAGAAGTTATAAAGGTGACCACAAACCTGAAAGCAGAATCCTACAGAGACATGAGACATAGATGTAAATATCCATAATGCTAGTGTGACCTTGAACAGAACTTGATAAGGTGCATTTCGAAAAATAAACTTTTTATTTTTAGAACATTTTTAGATTAACAGAAAGGTTATAAACAGAGTACAGAGTTCCCATATATCTCACACCCAAGTTCCCCAGTTTTTAACATCCTACGTCAGTATGGTACACTTGTCACTAACAAATCAATATGGCTTAATTATTATTAATAATGTACATACTTTATTCAGATTTCATTAGTTTTTGTTTGCTTGTTTGTTTGTTTGTTTGAGTTGGAGTCTCATTCTGTCACCCAGGCTGGAGTGCAGTGGTACGCTTATGGCTACCGCAGTCTCGACCTGCTGGGTTCAGGTGATCCTTCCGCCTCAACCTTCCAAGTAGCTGGAACTACAGGTGTGTGCCACCATGCCCGGCTAATTTATTTATTGTAGAGATGAGGTCTTACCAAGTTGCCCAGGCTGGTTTCGAACTCGTGAGCTCAGGCAATCCTATCACCCCAGCCTCCCAACGTGATGGGATTATAGGCATGAGCCATTGTGCCCAGTCTCATTAGTTTTTATCTAGTGTCTTTTTTATGTTCCAGGATGACACCCAGGGTACTACATTTCATTTAGTTGTCATGTCTCTGTAGGCTCCCTTTGGCTGTGACAGAGGATTTTTTTTTTTTTTTTTTGAGTCAGGGTCTTACTCTGTCACTCAGGCTTGGCACCAATCATGGCTTACCTCCTGGGCTCAGATGATCCTTTCACCTCAGTCTCCTTAGTATCTGGGATTACAGGTGCATGTCACCACACCTGGCTAATTTTTTGGGGGGGTCAAGATGAGGTCTCACTGTGTTGCCTAGGCTGATCTCAAACTCCTAGGCTCATACAATCCATCTGCCTCAGCCTCCCAAAGTGCTAGGATTACAGGCGTAAGCCACTGCACCCAGCTGATTGTATTTTTAAAGCAACTTTATTTCCCTTGTACTGTCATTCCAAACAGGCTTGGTGGACCGGTCATTCCTCTGTCCCTGAATGAAATCTTGAGCTGGTCCCAAAACTTTTTGAGTCTTTCTCAGGTATGACATATTTAGATACAAAGATGTCCAGAATCGTGTCATAGTTGGCCAAAATTGGGGAGGCAGGAGCCAGAAGAGGAGAAGACAGAGAAGTGAACAGAGAAACTTGAGGACCAAGGAAAGGGGAGTATGACGGAAGCCAAGGAGGAATCTTAAGAAAGAAGAGGTCCTCTGCTGCTGAAGAGAGACCAAGTAGAGGAGGACCAGAAAATGACTTGGCAGCCAGGAGTTCACGTGGAATCATCAAGAAAATAGCTACCTAGAGTGGTGAGAGTGGAGGCCACAATGAAACAGGTTAAGGAGTGGATATGTGGCCACAGAGTGAAGGCCACCGGTTTATTTTCCTCTTTAGAGAAGCTGAGTAGTAAATAGGAGAAAACTGAGTTGACACCTTAAATGGGTACCTTTGGGGTTGGGGTATATGGTAGTCAGACTCTAAAGGCTCCCAAAACGCCCTCCACCCTCATAATCACACCTTTGTTTAATCTCCTCCCATTGTGTAAGGGCTGGACCTAGTGATTCACGTCTAATAGATAGATAGAATAAGGCAAAAGCAATGGGGTGTCATCTCTGAGACTGACACCCCAAAAACTGTGATTCTGTCTTATTTGCACTCCTCTCTCCCTTTCTTTGGTTTTTCTCAGTTGACTCACTCTGTGAAGCAAGTTGCCATGTTAAACAAAGCTTCCCTAATGAGAGCCCCACATGGCAAGGAACTCAGGGCAACCCCCAACCAAGGCCTTCTGACCAATAGCCACGAGGAACTGAGAGCTGCCAGCAACCACGCAAACGTGCTTGGACGTGTATCCTTCCCTCATTCAGCCTTGACAAGGACAGCAAGCCCAGCATCCCCAGCAACCCCTGTGAGAGACCTGGGAGTAAAGGACTTAGCTAAGCCATATCCTCATTCCTGATCGACAGATAACTGAGGTGATGAATGTTGTTCTAAGACACTAAATTTCAGGATGATTTGTTACACAGCACTAGGTAGCTAATGCAGCATGGTTAATTTTTAAAAGAGAGTCCTGCACGTGATTCTAGCCTCCAAATTTGTTGTGCTTAAGAATGACCTTGGGACCTGCCAAAATGCACACTCCAGGAACCAGATACAAAGGTTTTTATTTAGCCACCAGGGATACCGCACTAACTGGACATCACTCTTTGGGAAAAGACTAAAGATACTGCATTTGGAAAGACCTTTGATGATTCTGATGCATACAGGGACAGCAAGTTTGCATCCAATGAAAAGAAAACACCAAGAAATGCAATTCAGAGATGTGACTCTTGATGTCCCAGAGCAAGCAGAGGGGGCGAGACTCCAGGAACCAAGGAAATTGGCCTTGAAGTTTTGGCTTCTTTCTCTGAAACAGGAGGAAAGATTTAAAAATAGAGAAAAAATACACAGAAATTTTGAAATAGAAGGAAGGAAAAGTCTCCGTTTTCTCTACAAGAAGGACCTGAGATCATCTACAAAGCCTGAGGAAGTGGAACTTTTGCTCAAGGTTTAAAGACAGGAGGAAAAATTGAAATAAATAGACTCCTTAAGAAAGCTTTAGTGAATCTGATACGTTTTTCTCTGTTTTTATTTACTTATTTATTCTTGAATCGCACAGGCTGGAGTGCAGTGGCAGGATCACGATGATCATGCCTTACCACAGCCTCGACCTCCTGGACTCAGGCGATCCTTCTACCTCAACATCCTGAGTAGCTGGGACTATAGGCGTGTGCCACCATGCCCGGCTATATTCTTTGAATTTTTTTGTCAAGACAAGGTCTCGTTATGTTGCCCAGGTTGGTCTCGAACTCCTGGGCTCAAGCAATCCTCCCGCCTCAGCCTCCCAAAGTGCTGGGATTACATGTGGAAGCCACTGTGCCCGGCCGTATTTTAAATTAATGATAAAGGCCTGAGGATGGTTGATGAGCACAATTTGAAAGAAACGAATGAGCCACTGGGAGTGGGAGAAGGAAAGTCCATCGAATAAGTTCGCAAGGACAGTATCCAGGGAAAAGGTAAGTCTCTGTTGTGGTGAGGAGACAGACAGAGGGCTTTAGGGAAAGGTTGGAGGGAGTTTTTTTCTCAATAGAAAGGGCTCCATTGGACTCAGTGGAAGCATCCCATAAAGAGGAAGAAACAGTGGGAGTGTGGCAGAACTGGATAGAAAGAAAGGAGGAAGGCTCCATCGCAAGGAAGCAGAAGGCAGTTTTTAATGGCAGGGATAAAGAAGGCTGAAAGTTGATGGGCTAGAGATTCCACTTAATCATGGGAGGACAGAGCCAATGCCAGTTAAGTCCATCGAATTAGCCAGCCCCCAAAGTCTACGTCCAATATCGACCCATCATCGTCAACCTCTACAGCATCTGAGAGCACATACAGGACAAAAGCTGGCAGCACCAGTTTCTTACAAGGCTGCCTCAGAGTTGGTCCTAGAGTGAATTTCATGTCTCAGGAAGACAGTGGTATATACTCATACTTGAGATGTTTCGAGCGTCCTGAGTTTATTCTTTAAAACTCTCCCATTCACCTTGTACAGCAATTTGCTTTGTATCTAACTTGGCATAGAGGAAAGATCCCCGGGCTAAGACTTGGAAGGCCTGGGTCCTAGTCCTAGCTTCACCCCTGACAAGCTAGATAACCTTAAAAAGCCATTAACCTCCCTGACACTATTTGTGAAGCGATGTTCCCTCGAGTCCCTTCCAGCACCAACATTATAAAAGCCAGAAAACGTTAAACCAGGTCTAGGGATCGTCTGGTTTAGGGCTTGGAAAATTCTCTTTTTAAAAAAGGAAAGAACTCCAGCCTCTATCTGTAACAGATTTCCTATCTGTTGCTAGAATTCCCTATGGGAAATCTTTTGAAATAGTGGATAGTCCGTGTAACAAACTTCTGGGGATTCATTCCCAATGAGCGCTGAAAATTCTAAGTGATCTTCCCCCAACGTATGAGAAATCCTTATCCAGTTGCCTGACTCCAGGCTATCCTTTTCTGAAGCATCTTGTTTGAATTCTCAAAGCAGGGTTTGGTAGGGAAAAGAGCTTAGGCCAGATATTTTGCCACTTACTCATAAAGTTGTTAGGGAAGATGCGCTGACAGCAACTAGTGAATCATGTCTAGGTCATGTCTTGTCTAAGGTTTTAAACTATCTCCAAGTGTTGCCACACGCACATCCACGTGTACCTTACCGCCAGCACCATGAAACAGATTGCAAAAGGGCTTCGGCCTCATCCTTGCAGTGAAAGTGGGACTTTCTCCTGACCGCCGGCGTCCCTGAGGAATACTCTCTCACCACCACTTATTTCTCTGGTGGGAATCCCTGAGGTCATTTAGTCCCATCTTATAAACTCAGTAGAGCCTGACAGAAATGTCTCAACCCCTATCCCCGAGTTTTCCATGAAAGGAAGAGGATGAAAAACAGACGGGGAAACGTCCTTTGATTTCCAAATGTGGGAATTTTGATTACCCTGGGCAGGCACTTGGGGTCTCTGAGTATTCTTACTTTTCCATAACAGTATGACCAGTAAAAATAAGAAGACCCTCTACAGTGGTGCACCGGATATTTTTTAAATTCTATAATTTTTTTTCAATCATTCATCAAACATATACAGAGCACCGTGCTAGGGGCCGAGAAGGAGCTCAGCATCTAAGCTATGAATTAACTAGAATGCAATGAGTTAAATTCTATAATAGTGGTATAATAAAGGAGGATGTAATTATTTCTGCCTCAGGGTAGGGAAGTTGAGGAAGGTGAGTCTTAAAAGATGAGTAAGAATTTGAAGATGAGTAAGAGCTAGCCAGATGTTGAACGAGATGTGAAAGGCATTCAAGGCTAAAGGACCAGGGGGAAAACGAGACAAAAATGTGAGACTACACGAGGAGTATTGTGGACACCTACTGGCAGTCTATGTGGCTGAAGCGTAGGATTCAAAGTTAGAGAACAGAGTGATGGAGGGGTGGATGGGCCGACTTGGACCTGCAGAGTGAGGACCAGGGATGTCATTCTTAGGCTACAGGGAAGCAAAGATGACTGTGATCGTGATCCCAGTCTGTATTTTATTTATTTTATTCTATTTTATTTTTGAGTTGGAGTCTCACTCCGTCGCCCAGACTGGAGTGCAGTGGCCGCTCCCGGCCACCGCAGCCTCGACCTGCTGGGCTCCGGCGATCCTTCCGCCTCAGCCTTCCAAGGAGCTG
>CAUYQG010060904.1:0-72334 GCA_963574415.1 Tarsius wallacei | reverse complement strand
ACTTTGGGAGGCCAGGGTAAGAAGATTGCCTGAGCTCATGTGTTTGAGAACAGCCTGGGGCAGCTTGGCTAGACCTCATCTCTACAATAAATAAAAAAATTAGCTGAGCATGGTAGTGCGTGCCTGTAGTTCCGGTTTCTTGGAAGACTGAGGCAGAAGGATCGCCTGAGCCCAGCAGGTCAATGCTGGGGTGTCCGTGAGTGTGCCTGGTTGATGGAGTGAGACTCTTAACTCAAAAAAAAAAAAAAATACATTTCTTAATTAACCTTTGACTGCTTTTTTGTTTGGCTAGGAACCTTGTAAAATTTCAGGGTTTTGAAGAGCTTTAGTTCCACTGCATCACTGTGCAGTGAGAGAACCAGGAAACTAAACTCAGGTATGAGAGTTGGGAACAGACTGTGTAACAGCCAGACCTGCCATCCCAGACAGAGGTTTTATTTTGGGCAAGTCATTGGTCTGGCCTTGTTTTGCTCAGTCATTCCTTATCATTCCTTATCGAGAGACTTACCAGCTGTTATATTAGTTGCAAGGAGAAGTTCTTAGGAATTGCAAGCTGCTATTCTTAGGAAAACACACCCTCAGGTCCTAGTGGTTTTTTTACTGATTGCCAAAGTGAAACTCTGATGACACAGCTTCCCCATTTTAGTAGACAAGAATGTCCAAGAGATATGTGAAACTAGATACCATCTGTCCTGACCCTCTGAAATCCATATTGTTCAATAGCTTTGTCAACAACATGTGCTATGTGGCAGAGATAGGACTAACCCTGGATGCGCCAATTCCTAGCCCTGTGCGATTTCCACCTCATGGAGTCACTTGTGTGCTCTACTTGTGTGCTCTTTCAGCAAACACAAAACTAACCACTCATTGCTTGAACTTCTAGTGCCATAGCTTTCAATCCTGGCTACACCATGCGTTAGAATTGGCAGGGAAGCATTTAAAACATATCCACCCCCATGTCTCACTCCACAACCTGACTCTGGGTGCAGGACCTATCAAGAGTACCTTAACATTTTTCTCCGTCTAGTTCTAAAATGCAGAGAGGATTAAAAACTGCAGGAGGAAATAAAGCCTTTCCTAGCAATTCTTAGTTTGCTGACTGGACAACAGAGTTCGTTAATGCAAACCTAATGCCATTCCTTGACCTGAAAAAATAGTTCTCTCCAGGAGTAAGTGAAAGCCTAAGGCAAAATTTTTTTCTCACCCCAGATTTGCAAGTGATTTGGATATGCCCTGACTAATTCAGAAGGTAATACTAGGCCCAGAAATGAGAAACAAGTAAGTAGAGAAGATGATGTTTTTCTTAAAAAAAAAAAATGGCTTGGAGGACCATCAGTAGGGCTGGGGATCTCATTTTCTCCTGTCCTGCTCTACCCCCTACTTCTCACACTGTAATTTGAGAGTAAATTTGTTTTACATTAGAGATAATTAATGTCAGATCTTGGATCTATTTGTTACAATAAGGCAGCTGTTTATAATAGAGATGCCTCAGGCTTTCTCACAACCTGTTTTTTCAAAATTCCTGCGAAGGTGTTTAAAGGATAGCACTCTAAAGCCATCACCTCTCCTAAGATTGTTCTGCTTCCCCCTCTTTCTCCATCTCTTGAGGAGATGGTGGGAGACTTGGGAAGAGGTCATGTGGGAGGCATGCTGCAGCCTGCTGCTTGGATTGGTTTGGGAGAGCACCTCTCTTTTCTCTGCATTCAGTGACTTCACACTGGTAGCTTGAAATTGGCCATGGTGGGAGTATTTACATCCCATAAATCAGCACGTGCTACAAATGAGGGGGATTTTGGTCATCCCTTGAGAGCAAGTTGTTAAACATTTACCAGCGTACCACATGTCACACAGGTAGTCTCTGGGGAGTTTCCAAGTAAAAGAGGTATTTTCACTGGGGATTATATTTTAAATTATTCTCCAAAGAAGGTTCTGGAATCCCGTGGTGTTACCATCACACTTTCATAAGGTCTCTAAAAGCTAACTCAAACTTTGCATGCTTAAAATTAAACATTCAGATTCCTATCTCCCCCTCCCACTCCAAATCTTGTTTCTTCTATCGTCTTCCTCAGCTCAGTAAATGGAAACTTCTTCATTCCACTCATTCAAGTGAACAATCTTGGCGTCATCTTTGGCTCCTCTCTTTTTGTTATATCTACATATTGTCCTATTGATGTTACCTTCAAGATACAGTACAGCTTGGACTTTCAGCTCCCCAGTCGCCACCTGGTCCAAGCCACCATCATTCCTCATCTGGAGTTTTGTGACGGCCTCTTAACTGGTCTCCGTTTCTACCCTTGCTCCTCCAAGTCTGTTTGCACACAGAGCGGTGAGAAAAATGTGCTAAGCATGCATGTCAGATTATGTCACTCCAAATCCTTCAAACCCTCCTGTGGTTTCCTATCTCACTTGGAGTAAAAGCAAGGCTTTGCCAGCCCCTGGTGATCTTTCTGACTCTTTCTCTTTCTACTCCCCTCTGTGGTCTCTCTTTCTCCTTCCCTGGTCTCTGTCAGTCATATTGGGTTCTTTTAAGTTCCCTGAATGTTGAATAGGTCAGTATGATTCCCTGCTTCCAATGACTCACTCCTTTCCAGGCAATTCTCAGAGCTCTGCTCAAATGGCACCCTATTCAGAGGGGCTTTCTTAAATCACCTATCAAATAGATCATTATTATTTTTCCCCACAGTAATTATTACCACCGGATGCGTATTTGTTTATTGTTTTGCTTCCGCCACTCCTAGAAAGAAAGCTCCAAGTTAGCAGAGCTTTGCTTTGTGTGCTGCTGTATATTTGGCATATAGCAGGCAATACATATTTATCAAATATACAAATGTTTGTGAGGGTGTACACACAGTGAGTATATGTGTGTGTGTGTGTTGAGCCGTATGAAATTGCCAACATGTGACCACTTTTGACAGTTGTTATTAGACAATGTAGAACCTCAACAATCATTTAATTCAACTCTTCAACTTTACACTGGAGGTCCTGGAGACAAGGAAAGGGCAGATGACTTGCTCTTGGGACAGTTAGTGATGGGAATGAGGTTTCCTTTTACAAGCAAACCATTTTCGAAAGCAGAACACCCAGATAATATCCGTCAGTGGTGCGTGGGATATGGGGTCCTCCTCATGTGTTATGGTTTTTGTCTTCAACTCTGAGCAAGCTAGGAGAAATGCTTTCAAAGAGACTTTCATCCCCTTTGGGTAGAATAATGCCTTCCAGAGCAGCACTCAGAGAAAGCTCAGGGCTGCTTCTGCACCGCCATCAATAGGGCGTTCTTGGGCACCAGCTGAGTGAGGGCCAGGAAGCAGCTCCGGTTTATGGCTTTAGGCCTTTGGCAAGAAATCTTGCAGCTCCATGCCTTCAGGGGTCAGCTGCGAAGTCTGTACTTAACTACTGCTCTGGAGCTAGGAATACTTAGAGCACGGCTGGAGCTGCATAGCTGTTTTAATGCCAAAGTCTCAGCTCTCTCAGCATCCTACTTCATAATGGTGCCAAGACCCCTTCCTGGAGGGGCATATCCTGGGGAGAAAAAAGTCTCAGTGGCCCTGCCCCTGAAAAAAAATGTGATGAGTGAATGCTAACTTCTTCTGGGGTATCCACTGTACAGTGAGTTTGACTGATTTCGTCTGAAGTTTTTATTGCTTAATAAAATTTACTAGAAGGCAGAGGAGCTGGTGGGGAGACTTTTGGATTGATTTTCCAATGAATCAGGATTTAAGAACAATTCAGGATGAAGACTCTTATACTGATGCTAAATAAACAGTGAGAGTCATCAACAAAGCTTGAAATTCCTTTCATGTGCTATTGTAGTTCTGAATTGTCTAAAGGTGCATTTGGCTTCCCCTGGAAAGCGCTTTGCCCTTGGAGTAAAATTTAGCTCAGACTTGCGTGCTTAGATTTGGGAAGCAGTGAAGACTTTTGCTTAAAAATGGATGCAGGGTCTCCGAAGCGGCAGGCTCAATTTGTTGAAATACATTTCACAAATTTTCTGAATGTTGTGTCATTGGATCTTTAAAGGCTACAATTTATGCCAGGGTAAGTAGCCTTTTCAGATGTCTGTACAAAAAACCCAGGGCTCTGTCTGCAGAGATGTGGAACTCATTCTGTTCTTAAACTCTTTGTTGTGCTGAGATAGTTTCTCATGAGTCTTATAAGACTTTCTTTTTTTTTTTTTTTTGAGTTGGAGTCTCACTCTGTCGCCCAAACTGGAGTGCAGTGGCACGCTCATGGCCACCGCAGGCTCAACCTGCTGGGCTCCGGTGATCCTTCCGCCTCAGCCTTCCAAGTAGCTGGAACTACAGGTACATGCTACCATGCCTGGTTAATTTTTTGATTTATTGTAGAGATGAGGTCTCGCCAAGTTGCCCAGGCGGGTCTCGAACCCCCGGGCTCAGGCAATCCACTCACCCTGGCCTCCCAAAGCGTGGGATTACAGGCTGAGCCACTGAGCCCGGCTTATAAGACTTTCACAGGTCATACCTGTATGCCTGGCTACAGAATTTCCTGTGAGGATCTGACCCTAAACTAGGAGACCACATCCTTGGTCTGTTCCCATAGCTTTTATTATGGGCCTTATAGTATATTCCTTTCAGAGATCGGATGACTTTCCAACCTCAAATTCTTCCAGAATATGTGATCCATGTTCCTTACACTAAAGTTTAAGTTTGTGAGTACAGTTCTGGAGACTTACTTCTGGGGTTCAAACTCCAGCTCTGTCCACTGTGGAACTTTGAAACACCCTCTCCTTGCCTCAGTTTCTTCCCCTGTAATATGGGAATAATAATAATAATATTGCTCTTGCAGGTTTTTTTGTAAGGATTAAGTGAGTTGATATAGATAAAATGTTTGCAAACCAACACGTAGTAAACACTCAAGAAATATTATTGTGATTGGAATAATATCCCAATTTACCTAAATTTAAACATCTTCTCTTGATCATCAGTGATTCTCCCATTACCGTCTGCTTCTCCAAGATAGTTACATGTCTGTTCAAATTATCTATGGGGTTGGATCATGTAGATGGGTCTTTGGTATGTCCTTCATTCTGTAAGAGGTATGTGATGGCATTTTTCTTGAGAGACCTTTCTTTTTGTACTTCCAGAACTTTCTGGCTTATTGGGTTGCCAGCCTGGAAGTACTGTCATGGCCTCTTTCACTACCTTCCTTCCTAGTCTAAAGAATGAGTGGCTTTTATTTCCAGTTAGACAATTAACTGGCTGAATTATCTAGCTGTAAAGCTGTTTAGTTAAATAATGCTCATTGATGAGCCCTGCAAGCGTTGGGTTGGTATTCATTAAGGAAAGGTTAAATCACATAGGCTTCATGAACTATTCCTATTACTTGTGGCAGGAGGTGGGAGCAGCAAGCCTGAGTTATTCCAGGAGCAGGTGTGGGACACCTAGACAGACACCTAGAGAATATCAGATCCAGTCCAAGAGGCAAAGGACAGAGCCTCAGGATGAAGTAAGCATTAGAATATCTGAATAGAAGTCACAGAGAGCCAAGGAAGAACCAGAACTGTACCCTTGAAACAGGAACCCAAGGTCACTGCCTAGAGGGCAGTGAAGGCAAGGCAGATGCGGGGCAGGGGGTCAGAGAATGGGCGGCGCAGCTGAGGAATTTCTGAGACTTTGTTGGCTCAAGCTAAGGTTATGTAAGGAAGGGAAGAATGAGAAGAGAAGGATACTAAAACTTCTGAAGGACATCAGCATTTAAAGGAAAATGGAGAGATGCCCGTAAAGGTGACAGAGACAATACCCAAGAGGCAGGAGAAGAATCAGAAGAAAAGACTGCAAGGACACCAGGAGAGGAAGGTGAACCGAGTTCTTGTAGGGTCAGGTATGTACTTACCTACTGCCCAATATCTAATAATTCCAGAACCACCTTTGGGTCTTGACCTACCTGTGTAAAGGATAATTGTACAGGGATATAAGGGTGTGTTATAATTGAATTATAATTAATGTCTTCACCCACATTCGACTCCACCACAGACAAGAACTCGGTTCACCCTCCTCTCCTGGTGTCCTTGAAGTCTTTTCTTCTGATTCTTTTCCTGCCTCTTGAGTATTGTCTCTGTCACTTTTGCAGGCATCTCTTCATTTTCCTTTAAATGTGGATGTCCTTTAGAGGTTTTAGTATCCTTTTCTTCTCATTCTTCCCTTCCTTACATAATCTTATATATGTCTGTACTTTCTCCTGTTTCTTTTTTTTTTGTTTTTATTTTTATTTTTTGAGTCAGAATCTCACTCTGTCACCCAGACTAGAGTGCAGTGGCACGCTCACAGCCACTGCAGCCTCGACCTGCTGGGTTTAGGGAATTCTTCCACCTCAGCCTTCCAAGTAGCTGGAACCATAGGCATGCGCCACCATACCCAGCTAATTTTTTGATTTATGGTAGAGATGAGGTCTCACCATATCCCAGACTGGTCTCAAACCCATGGACTCAAGCAATCCTCTCACCTCCACCTCCCAAAGTGCTGGGATTACAGGCATGAGCCACCGTGCTGGGCTTGTATCTTAAAACTTTATTTTAAAATAGTTCTGAAAGACTTAAAGTGTGAAAACCAGCTCCTATACCAACTACCCCTCTTCTATGTTCATTCTCACTCAGTGGTGACAGTAAGTTTTAATTTTCTGGTTGTTTCTTTTGATCATTTTCTCCTTATTTGCATAATATTTTATTTTATTTTTGACTTGCTGGGCTCCAGCGATCCTTCTGCCTCAGCCTTCCATGTAGCCAGAACTTCAGGCATGTGCTACCATGCCTGGCTAATTTTTTGATTTATTGTAGAGACAAAGTCTCGCCAAGTTGCCCAGGCTGGTCTCGAACTGGTGGGTTCAGGAAATCCACTTGCCTCGGTCTTCCCAAAGTGCTGGGATTACAGGTTGAGCCACCGAGCCTGGCCTGCATAATATTTTTTAATGCTAGTTCTTTATCAATTTCAGATGTCTGAAATGAACAAAATTCTAGCATAGATGAGGAATTAGCTCTCTTGGACCTCCCTGAACTTCCTTTTCTAAACCTCTAAGATGTTTATATTTTTTGTTAAGCCAATTATCAGCATTTATAATATTACAACTATATCCATATTATTCACTTTAGATCCAAGACAAGGACTAGAAAGTAATACTTACTTTCTAGCATCATTTTTATTTCTCCCAGAGTCAATAATCATACCCCTAATTCTCAGATTCTTCAAGAGTTTTTTTCTGCATGCTGCATCTTTTTTTTTTTCCCTGAATGCTGCATAACATCTGTCACAAACCTATCAGTAGTTTTTTTTTTCTAAATGCTTGCTCATGTCTGGTTACATTTCAATTCTCCCCTTTTCCTTTTCCTGAATACTTGCCATCATGGCCCTTTCTTCTACTTTGACCTAATCCCTTTGTCTCTGAATCCACTGGATACATCATTCCCTCGTTTAGTGGAGTATACCTTCTGAAAGCTTCCAAAGAAATGATGCATAGGAGTTAAAATTTTATGAGTTCTTGCTCATCTGAAAATGTCTTTAATTTGCCCTCACACTTGACTGGAAGTTTGAATGGGTCTGAAATTCTAGGTTCAAAGCCATTTTCTCTTGACATTTTGAGGGCATTCCTTCATGGTATTTTAGGTTCCAGTATTACACTTTACAGGTCTAACACCATTCTTTGTTTTTTTCTTAATTTTTTTAACAAAACAGGTATAATATTACAAAATGTCGAAATGTAAAGCAAGTAATATTAAATGTATAGCTTGATTGATTTTTGCACATATGTTTACTTATGTAAACCTGTCCAGATCAACAATCCAGAAAGTTCCTTTGCACCTGTCCCTGAATACCATCCCCCATCCTAGACTGCTCATCTGATTTCTATCACTATAGATTAGCTTTACTTGTTCTTGAACTTCAAATATGGACTCATACCCTTTTGTTCCTGGCTTTGTCTGCTCAATAAATTTTCTAAGAGATTTATCCATGTCTCCGTGTCTATTAGCTGTTAATTTGATCTTACACTGTATATCATTCTACAGTTTATCTGTTCTGTTGATGGACATTTGGGTTGTTTCTTGATTTTGGTTACAATAAATATGGCAGCTATGAACATCCTTTTAAGTGTCTTTTGGAGAATATACACACTCATTTCTCTTGAGTAAGCACCTGGAATTGATGGATAGCAGAGTCAGGTACTGTTAGACAGCCGGAGAGTTTCACAAAGTGTATCAACCACTTTTCACAATGTATTTAGAATACCAGTTGTTCTGTATCTTCCCAAAATGTGGTATCATTAGCCTGTTTAATTTTAGTCATCCTTGTAGGTGAGTAGTGATATGCCATTGAAGTTGTTATTTTCATTTTCCTAATGAACTTTTCATATATTTCCTTGTCAATTACATATCCTCTTTTGTGAAGTGTCCATTCAAATCTTTTACCTATTAAAAAAGTACTTGTTTATCTTTTTATTGATTTTTGATATATGAGTTGAGACTGTCTTCTCATAGGCTATGACTTGATTATTCACATTGTTAGTGGTATATTTAATTTTACTTCAGTTCGATTTATTCATTTTTTAAATACTGAATGCATTTGGTGTCCTGTTTAAGAAATCTTTGCCTATGTCAGGGTCATAAAGATAGTCTACTATGTTTTCTTCCTGTTTTACTTTTATATATAGGTCTATGATCCACCTTCTGATATCATGATTTTCATTCTTTTGTATATGAACTGTGTTTTTTTTTTTTCTTTCTCCCTGAAAGATTTTGGTTTTATGTGTTTAACCTAAGTGTTTTGAAATTTCACTGTTATATGTTTTGATGCAGGCCCGTTTTTGGTCACCGTGGACATACTTGGAGAGTTCTTCCAATCTGAAAATTTGTTCTGTAATTCTGGGACATTTTGGGGTAGTATTTCTCAAAAATTTCCTTCATCCTCTTACTCCACTTCTTTTCTAGAATTCATATGTCAGCAGTTAGACCTGTAGGATTAACTGTCCAGAGTTTTAATCTTTTCTTTCTTATTTTCTACTTCCTTGACTTTTGCTACATTTTCTAGGAGATTTCTTCAGCATCACCATCCTACTTTTCTATAGTTCTATTAGTTATCATTTTTAATTTTCTTTTTTTTTTTTTAGTCAGAGTCTCACTGTTGCCCAGGCTTGAGTGCAGTAGCATGTTCATGGCCACCACAGCCTTGACCCACTGAGCTCAGGTAATCCTTCTGTCTCAGCCTTCTAAGTAGCTGGAACTATAGGCACATGCCACAAGGCCAGCTAATTTTTTTATTTATTATAGAGACGAGGTCTTGCCAAGTTGACCAGGCTGGTCTCAAACCCTGAGCTCAGGCAGTCCTCTCACCTCCACCTCCTAAAGTGCTGGGATTACAGGCTTGAGCCACTGCGCCTGGACATCATTTTTAATTTTCTAGAGCATTTTTTTGGTGTTTCTTTGGTGGGAGAGGTGGCAAATCAGTCCCTCTGCAAGCACCTCCGGTTGAGCTTTTTCATTTGTGAAGTCAGTTCACTTTCCCCTGGTCACTTTCTGTTGAATGTATTGTTCACCGCTATCTATTTTCCTGTTTACATTGTCATTGTGTTTTTAAATTTTCTTAAATACCCTAATACACACTGGTGTGGTCTTAGGAGGGAGGGAAGATATACAGGGGGTGTCATAAAAATGTATACACATTTTAAGCGATGTTATCTGTGTATTACTTTTTAAAGTTGAATTGAATTATGGTAGCAATGTGTAGTATGACGTTTTCTCAACCGTGCTTCCACCATTTTCTTTGACTGTCCTGCCTGTCACATGGTGATGCTAGCATTCATTTTGTTAATGCCATCTTTTGAGCAAACGTCATACTTAAAACATGTATACATTTTTTTGGCACCCCTGTATACTTGCCATCAACATAGAATCTCTCCTATGGTTTCCGCTCCCTTCTGTTTATTCCCAAATATATTTTTTGCAGTATATAGCCATCTCTTGAATTCCAGATACATCGAAATTCCTGTGGGAAGAATACCACCTCAAAGTCAGCACATCAATGACAAATTCCATCACCTTTTTCTAATCCCTTCTTTCTCCTGAGTTCTCAGTGTTCCTGAATGGCATTGCATTCATCTAGTTGGCCAGGAGAACAAGGAGTCATAATTAACTCCTCTCACTTCTCTACTTTTATATAAAATAGTCCCCAAGTTCTGTTGATTCTTTCAAATGTCTCTTTTATCTGTCTCTTCCCCTTCACTCTTGCTGCTGTAGTTTAAGCCATGTTATTCCTCATCTATGCTATTGTACTAGCTTCTTCCCTGGTTTCTCTGCTTCTTCTCATCACAACGAACAACTCCTTCTTTTTTTTTTTTGAGAAAGTGAGATTATTCAAGAGGACAGAAACGCTCCTACAGTGGAGGAGACCTGAAGGGGTTACCCACAACCAACTCCTTCTAACCTTTCCCCCATACTCTGCCACAATGCCTTTCCTGATATTCAAATTTGAACCCCATGAGGGCAGGAATTTTGTCTTTGTTCACCAGTATATCCCAACTCCCAGAACAGTGCCTTGCTCAATAAATATTTGTTGACCAAATAGGTGAGCAAATATATCTGACTCTGTCACTCTCTAGTTCAGGGCTTTTCAATGCTTTCATCTCTACTCCCATCACTTTCATACTGAAACCTGAACTCCTTATCATGACATGATCTAGCCCTTGTCTAGACTCATTTTCTGTCTTTTCCTAACTCATCTTCCCCCACACCCCCAACACCAACTAACACTGAATAACTTGTTCCCAGAGAGCACAATAGTCTCTCAAGCCTTCCAGCCTTTGCATACGTGAGCCCCTTTGCCTGGGACACCTTCCTGTTCTTTTGCCTTTGTGGGGGCCATGGCCATTGGCCCCTAAAGTTTTACTGAAAATTGCTGGCATGAGGCAAGATGGATTAATGGGTGAAAAGGTATACAAATTTTATTTAACGTGTATACACAGGAGCATTCAGAATCGTGACCCAACTTCCTAATGAGTTACAGAAACTTAAATACTATCTTGAGTTTACCAGAAGAATGGGGTTTTGCATTCTGGTAAAACAGGTTATGGGAGGAGGAGGAAGAGAAATTCTATTAAGAGACAACACATGGTTGGGGAAATGAATGGAAGGGGAAAACAGAATGACAGGCAAATAGTTATCTCTGGAATTTAAGTGATCCTTGGAGACAGTCATTATGCATGTAGGAAGGTTTGCTCAGGTGTGGTTATATCTTGCTCCTTTTTTCTGCAATAGATGATGAGGTAACAGGGAAGGGAAGCAGCTTTTCTATAGCTAAGTAGAGACAGGAAGGTTAGAGAGACCTTGTGTCAAAAAGTCATATATTGGGGCAAATTTCCCCATACCCCTGTATTTCCCTAAAAGTTCCACATATTCAAGCTAAATTGGTGACTGTGAAAGAGGAAAATTGGCCTGGCTCGGTGGCTCAGCCTGTAATCCCATGCTTTGGGAGGCTGAGGTGAGTGGATTGCCTAAACCCGCAGGTTTGAGACCCGCCTGGGCAACTTGGCGAGACCTCATCTCTACAACAAATCAAAAAAAAAATTAGCCGGGCATGGTAGCGCACGCCTGTAGTTTCCGCTACTTGGAAGGCTGGGGTGGAAGGATCGCTGGAGCCCAGCAGGTCGAGGCTGCACTCCAATCTGGGTGACAGAGTGAGACTCCAACTCAAGAAAAAAAAAAAAAGAGAGAAAAATTGAGTCAAAAGCTGAATATCAAAGGATTCCACTTGAGGCAGTCTCACTAAATAGCTGCAACTCATTTTTGAAAGTGGCATTGCTGGTGGGCTGTCTTTCTATAGATGATGTAGACAAATAGATCTTTAATAAAAGACATTGCCACAGAGACAGAAGAAAAACAAAGATTAATGTCTGGAACAGTTTATAAGCTAGCTTCTAGAGTGTCTGATGGATCCTTGGATTGCAGTGACAATCTAACAGATTCTTCTGGACTGTAGTTTGAGCTAAGCATTTAAGTCATATGGGCTTCTGTGAAGTCCATATGTCAGCAGGTAGGCACAGAGGTTGTTGAGTTGTCTAGATTCAGTTCACAGAACTTTAAGAGAAGCACAGTTTTAATTTTTAGTGAATTCCAACTCAGAAAATCTGAAGAAAAATTTGAAAATGTTAGTCTGGAGACTCATAGCCAGGAAAGAATTCTGGATGCAGTCCAGATTGTAGAAAATAATAAAGACTCAATCAGCCGGGCGTGGTAGCGCATGCCTGTAGTTCCAGCTACTTGGAAGGCTGAGGCGGAAGGATCCCCGGAGCCCAGCAGGTCGAGGCTGTCTGGGTGAAAGTGAGACACCAAATAAAAAAAAAAAAAAAAAAAAAAGAAAATAATAAAGACTCAAAAGTGATGAACAAGAGAATTTAAAAACAGGTGTACTATAGTTTTATTTTTGAAATATAATTCTCTCTCTCTAGTCCTTCATTAAAGACAAATTATAGTAGGATCAATATTGCAAAATAAGTCTTGGACTTACTATATATAGCTTATTTGCATAAAGTGCAGCAAGGATAATTATTGCCATATAGGCTCTTTTAAAAAATTGTCTTTGTGACCAGGCTCATTGGCTCAACCTGTAATCACAGCACTTTGGGAGTCCGAGGTGAGTGGATTGTCTGAGCCCATAGGTTCGAGACCAGCCCGGGCAACTCGGCGAGACCTTGTCTCTACAATAAATCAAAAACAGCAGGGCATGGTAGCGCATGCCTGTAGTTCTGGCTACTTGGAAGGCTGAGGTGGAAGGATCACCGGAGCCCAGCAGGTTGAGGCAGCAGTGGTCAATAGGCGTGCCACTGCCCTCCAGCCTAGGTGACAGAGTGAGACTCCAACTTAAAAAAAAAAATAGTCTTTGCTAGAATTTTTTTCATAAGGAATCTCAGATTAGATCTCTTACAGCCTCTGAACTCAGCCAAAGATCTGCCTGCAAATAGCTGTATGAATTAGGTGAATTCCTCTCTTTGGGGGTCGCAAATAACTTGGAGTTCCTGGACCTGTTAGTGAGCAAACTTAGCATAGATCAGGAGCCCTGTAGAGGAACTGAAAAGGTACCAGGGCAGCCGGGCTCGGTGGCTCAGCCTGTAATCCCGCGCCTTTGGGAGGCTGAGGTGAGTAGATTGCCTGAGCCCGCGGGTTCGAGACCCGCCTGGGAACTTGGCGAGACCTTATCTCTACAATAAATAAAAAAAATCAGCCGGGCGTGGTAGCGCGCACCTGTAATTCCGGCTACTCGGAAGGCTGAGGCGGAAGGATCGCTGGAGCCCAGCAGGTCGAGGCTGCAGTGACTGGGAGAGGCCACTGCACTCCAGTCTGGGTGAACGAGTGAGACTCCAACTCAAAAAAAAAAAAAAAAAAAAAAAAAGAAAAGGTACCAGGGCAGTCTTTCCAAGGGGACTTTTTATTGGCTCTTTACAGATCTTAATCTCAACTCCTCAAAACAGTCTACTCTAAAATATCCTTCCAGTCAAAGTCTTGGTAAAATAACCATTATCTCCAGTCATGTCTTGTTACAAAACAAAAAAGAGATTCTTATTGAACTTATGCAAATAATTATATTTCTATAAATCAATAGTCACAGATAGTTTCCAAATTCTGGAGAAGTCAGGTAGAAAGAAATATGCTTCAAATTTTGCTCACAATTTTTTTACTCAGTTTTCAAAAAGCTGTAAATAGCTAAAAAAAAAAAAAAAGGTTTTCTTGGCTCTGAAAAACAAAACAAAACAAAACAAAACCAGTGATACTTCAAACAAAAAAGTCATAAAATTTGTCGTCTTCTATTAGTTAAGTCCATGAAATTAACTCTTGTTCAGTCCTCTAATAAGAGTCCAGGAAGAATGGGAGCTTGCATTCTGGTAAATCAGGTTATGGGAAGGGGAGGAAGTGAAATTCTATTGGGGGGCAACACATGGTTAGGGGAATGAATCAATGAGAGAAACAGAATGACTGGCAAATAGTTATTGTTGGAATTTAAATGATCCTTGGAGACAGACATTACACGTGTAGGAAGGTTTGCTCAGGTGTGATTATACCTTGCTCTTCTTTTCTGCAACAGATAATAAGATAACTGGGAGGGGAAGCAGCTTCTCTGTGACTAAGTGGAGCCAGGAAGGTCAGAGAGACCTTGTGGTAAAAAGCTATATTTTGGGGTAAACTTCCCTGCACCCTTCACCCACCTGGCACATTACTTTTCACTTTTAAAGTTTCAACACAAGAGTGACTTCCCTGGCACAGGCTCTCTGGACACTTGTGGCTTCTCTTTCTTTATGATCTCATTACACGTTGTATATCTTCTGTGTAAGACAAAAGTCCTTTCATCAGTCTCTGGTTTTCTACTTCTGGGTATGCAGGAAGATTATACTTTCCTGTCCCTTTGACATTATGTATAGCTATGTGTCTCTCTCTGGTCAACAAAATTTGAGTGGAGTTGTTGTGCTGAAGCATATTTAAGAGTTGGAATACAATTCTTCATCTCCTCCGCTCTGCGGTAAGATAACCAGCTAAATTCCATGCAGCAGAGTGTCTGTTAGCCTATGTTTGTAAATGAGAATGAAGGTATGCAGAGCCCCGAGCCTGTGCATGATGGACAAACTAATATCAGCAAAAAACAAACCTTTATTGTTTTAAGCTACTGAGATGTTGGGGTTGTTTGTTACTGCAGCATAACCTAATCTATCCTGACTAATATACTTTCACATAACCATTGTCCTATCTCTTAATAATAACAGTTTATCATTTATATTATGTCAAGGGCCATATTATATTCTTTTCAGAGTAAGCACTTTAAAAAGTTTGTTAGCTAGTACTATGCTAGAAAACTTAATATTTTTGAACACCTGCAACCATGCTAAGGATTTTACCCATTTGTTTAATCTCTACAACCCCATGAGATAGGCATGATTCCCAGTTTACTGGGAAAGAAAGAGGCTCAGAGAACTGAAGAGGTTGTGCCAGGGAAGTAACTCTTGTGATGAAACTTTACAACACTAGCATTCATTTGAGGGGTTTAGGTGACTTACTCAATGTCACACAGCTGATGAAAGGCAGAACCAGCAAGCGAACCCAAGTAGTTCCGATTCTTAAGCCGCACTCATTCTGCCACATACTGTCTTAGGAGTAATAGAAGCAGAACATGCTGTCTGCAGGGAGGTTCTGAATAATGCAGACATTTCTGTTACAAACCTTGTAAAGGACAACTAAATAAGCATTAAACAAATCCAAGTGTCCAGTAAGTGAATACAAAAAAAAAACTGGTAACATGATTTTAGCATCTCATGGGAAATGGAGAATATTTCAGCTCACTTTCCAGTTCTTGAAGAAAATCCAATCACATCCTGTGTGTTCAGTGAAAATCCTGTCTGCAGCCCAGTACTGAAGCCAACCAGAGCACTGCTTGCTCAGCCCAGTTCTGGTTGGCATGGTTGACTTCTGGAACGGTTTCCCTGGTGGCATCGATGAACTTGTATTAATGAACAATGACTAGGCCACGTCTCACAGCCCAGCCACTAGCTTTCTCAGAAAGATGTTTCCTAAAGGATGCATCTGCTGGATTCTCAAGCAACTGTTAGATGATGGGTTGAAGTGGAATGAAGACACATGCAAAGCCCTGTGTAAGTATGACTTTGAGCACTGCAGTCCCTTGAAGAAACATCCACAGCTAAGAGGCTGGTGCTCAGGCCAGAGAGAGCTTCCAGAAAGCAGGCAATAGCACCCTAAGAGGCAAATGGGCCGAATGCCACTACTGCTAAGTCGAGTGTATGTGGAGAAACCTCAAGAGTGAATGCTGAGAGTATCTCAAGGCATTGTTTCCTGGTTGATGGGAACCTCAGAGTTGGGCTGGGACCTAGAACATTCTCATTTCCTTTAAACTGTTATGCTTGGTTCTCTATTGACTTTTATTTGCATTATTGGCGCTTTATTACTACTTTTAACTTTGGTAGTACATAACGTTCATTTGGCATTTTTCATGTATTATTATACAAAGAGTGCCAAAAATATGTATACACAATTTAAGAAAGGAAAAAACTGTACTAAAATTGTAATACTCAATACATACTGATAACAAAGGATGAATACAAGTCATATTTGACTTCTGCAATTACAAGAGGTGCCCAGAGTGATTGCCATCAGCATCCAGACACTTCTGATTATGGAGAACTACTGCAGGGCTTGCTGTGTGAGGTCTCCTAGTTCTTCCCCTTGTACATGTCACACACAGTACCATGTGGCTCAAACTTATCACAAATGAGTGCAATTGTTAGGCATGTTGGAGTTTCTGCTGCATACCTAAGCCTCCATTGTCATTGTACTTCCACAACATTTTTGAATATCAAATACCACTTCAAAATGGTCTTGCGCTCCTCTAACAACAACCATGCTTCCACCATTTTCTTTGACCATCCCGCCTGTCGTATGGGGACACTGGCATTTATTTGATTAACATCATCTTTTGAGAAACGTCATACTACACACTGCTAGCGTAATTCAATTCAACTTCAAAAATACATAGATAACATCTTAAAATGTGTATACGTATTTTGGACACTCCCGGTAGGCATATAATATAATATGTATACATCTTTGAGGAAGTTGAATGTCATTTGCACAATTGGCATATATGTTGTTTGAAGACAAAGAGTGGTGCTTGGTTACCTTGGATAGGTATCTAGCATGAAGTTTCACACATTTCTAGCTCTGTCCACTGATCTAGTTTGTGCCACTTCTTTGGGGAAACAGCTGCTGGCCACCAACAACATCTTTGATCCTGAGGATATTAAGAACTCAAAATATATAATATGACAATCCTTTGCTAGTTGAATTTGTCTGGATCCTAGTTTGAACAGCAAGTTTTCTAAAGTTATTTGTTTCCTGTGTTTCGATAGTGAGTAGTGTGAGTTCAGATAGCAATGGTGTTTTGATTGTACAGGGGTTTAATCTACAGAAGTGACTGAGTGACCATACAGAGGGGTCAATGACATTGGAAGAAGACTATCTTATAGTTTTCAGGAAGAGGGGACATACCATACCACACGGGGCCATGAGGAAAAGCACCAGGGTTGGTCAGGAGGCAGAAAGCATAAGCAGAAGACTTTATTATGGTTTTTGCAAGAAAGGCAGGCAGGGCAGGGTATTTAGGATTGGTTAGTTTGAATAATTTTGATAAGTTCTGAGTTACAATGTTGGTTGTCTCTGGAGGTCTAGTACCTGGCCCTGGGGTGATTTAAACCAGGGGAAATTTTATCTTGGTGTGTGAGAGTTAGATAATGTAGCTGGATGAGACTGTGGCCGCTGGATTTCTTGGATGTGCGTGAAACTTGTGCTCAAAGGTAAGTTGCTATCTGTAGGAATTAGCTAACCCTGGAAGGGGCAGTCTCTTCCTGGCCAGCATGGTCTCTAAGATGTCAGAGCATCATAAAATATAGATAATAAGAACATGATCAATACAAATAACTTCCATCTGTAGAGACTGGACCAGAAAATTCTGAGTCTTTTTACTTACTTAGGGTGGGAGTTATCATCCCCATTTCACAGATGAAGACACTGAAACACTTTGCCCCAGGTTATCCAGCTGGCAGCTGATGGTTTAGGGACTTAATGTCAAATTCTGCCGCTGCACTTTGGGCGTTTATTATACCTCATAGAGAAGACAGTTTGGCTCCACCTGCTGCTTGAGGCAGCGTTGAAGTTGTTAAGGCACTTGGAATGCGAATGGCAGTCATGAGGCCTCAAGTTTAGCACCAGGCTGAGCAAAGAAAGGAAGTTCATGTCTGGACTAGTGCTCACAGGCCTTGCACTTCCTTAATTCAGCTTTGGTGTCAGCTGGGAGGGCTGACTTTTTTTCCCTTAAGCGAAGCTTCCAATTTGGACATACATCAAAATTCAAGGCGAGGCCTGAAACCCTAGGTTTCTGCAGATTTAACATGTTTGTAGTTGCTTGAAGCTGCCTGAAGGGCAGACGACAGGGTTTTGGGGCTGGCCAGGGGGTACCCATGGAAATGTGCCTGTATCTGAACACTCAAACCAAACCCAATGGGCTTGGGATTGGGGAGTCAGCCCCTTGTGAGGAGTTTGGTGTCTGTCTCTAAAGGGAGTGAACATGGCATGATTCTGTGTGTTTCTTTCTTCCCCTCATGGACAGTTCCCAGGTCTTCCTGTATGTGGGTGACACACTGGAAACAAAACTTTGGCATCTATCTGTGTTACAATGTCCATGAAAGCGGGATTGTTAAAAATATAATGTTTGCTTACAGGTATACCTTTGCTATCCAAGAAGGGCACCTCTGAGTCACCTCACAAAGGGTTAACTGAGGAACTGAGAGAGTGCTCTTTAGGGGCAAGATGGGCCATGCTGTCTAGAGTAAAGTAAAATTTAAGTGTGTGGGGACTTTGGAGCAAGACTGCTGGTCTTTAAACCTTGGCACTCACTGCCACTTCCTGACTGTAGCCTCGGGCAAATGACTTAATAATAAGAGTTAGCACTTGACAGCTTTTATAAGCTCTTTGTGTGGAAGAACTCATTTAGTCCTTAAAATCAACTCTAGGGAAGGTACAAGTATATTGCCCCGCATTTACTGATGAGGAAACTGAGGCACAGGAGGTTACATAACATGCCAAAGTCAGATACCTCATAAATGGCAGAACTAGAATTCAAATTCATGCAGTCCAGTTCCTGAGCCCACGGTCTTGACCTCAACTCCTAGGCTTTACTATTGCATTTGAGCTTGTAGAATGTTCGTTTCCTTGCCTGCAAAATGCCATGTTATTATAATAATCCCTGCTGCGTGGGGTTGTTTGCTGAGGAATACATTGAGGTAATGTGTACAAAGAGTTTGACACATATTAAGTGCTCTCAGTAAATGTTGCCTTTTACTATTGTTCATTATAAGCTGGTTTTTACCCTTCTTTCTTTTACTGGCTGTTATTCCTTGTGCCCCCTCTTTGGGGCCATAGGGAGTGGGAGAAATCAGAGGGTTTATATTTTTAGCTAAGTTTAGAAAAGAAAAATATCCCGGAGCATATAGTAACTGTGTCTACTGATCTCAGGGGTTGCACACCATCTTTCAACCATACTTGAGTATGTGTACAAGTTTGAAGACTAAAGCAAGTCTGCCCCCTACACAGTCTCACTAGCCACGCATCATCCTGAGCAGAGGACTTGCATTTGAGGATAAATCAAGAGTTCTGGATACAGGAAGCTCTGGCTCGACCTCTGGTGACTTGACCTGTGATAGCGCCCAGGCATTGAACAGGAGTCTTCTCTTGGGGCAGGGTTTGTGCTGTGTCTACTCACCCCTATCCAGTCCCCACCTCCTGGTGCCCTGTAAGCTTGGAGTGGTGTAATGTTAGTCCCATCATGGAGGAGGAGTGCAGACTTCCCCTGGCCGGGTTCTGTGCAGCCAAAGAAGAAGTCAATGAAGGCAAGGAAACAGTGAAGGAGGAATGAAGACAATTATCCTGGCTAATTTTCTAGGATTATTCTGGTAATCTGAGTGAATACCTTACCTCTCTTAGCCCCATCCCTATTCCCAATGTTTTTCTCCCCTCAACTACCCAAATAGGATGAAACAGATTTATGTCACTGCAAAAACAGCGTAATGACATGTAAGAAAAGATTCTATAAAAATGATTAAAAGATAATGAGAGGATGAAAAATCTCCATCCATAAGGACATTAAAACCTTTAAAAAATCGTTTTCCTAATTAGAAGAACATACATACATTCCTATTTTGAAAACATAAATTCTCCTTTCCATATTCCAGAAACAATCTTCTAC
The DNA here is from genome assembly GCA_963574415.1 of Tarsius wallacei. Taxonomy (NCBI): domain Eukaryota; kingdom Metazoa; phylum Chordata; class Mammalia; order Primates; family Tarsiidae; genus Tarsius; species Tarsius wallacei. The sequence goes on along the minus strand of CAUYQG010060904.1, from coordinate 52,541 downwards.
TATTTTGAAGTATTTTTTAGACCCACTAAAACTTGCCATATAGCTATATGTTTTTTCACAAAATTGGGATTATTTTGTATTACAGAACATCCTAACTTTACATATTTTGTTTTATCATAAGAATTCTCTCTCACCATTTTATATATTCTTTCAGAAACACATTAAGTATTAGGGCAGACAGCCACTGGTCTTGGGTGGGTTTGCAACATGGAATCAGGGTAACAGATCAGGAAACCTGTGTGGAAATAACCCTCCTTCTCTTTAGTAGACTAAGGTGAATTTAGTATGTTAAAGATTAATTTTGAATTAAAAAATTAATTTCCCCCAATTAAAACAAATTAAATCTAGAAAAAAAATAATAGTTTGTGAAAGCAGGTTTCCATGATAAAATTTTAGCATCAATTTTGGAAGGACCTTTCTGAGTGTGGGCAGGGTAGTAAGGCAAAGTACAGAGCAAAGTGAACAGAGCAGGAAAGTTGTGAGTACACTTGGTGGAGCCTCACAGGGACCTGGAAGGTGAACATAAGGGGCCGGGGGTCTGATTAGAGAAGGGTTAACAACTCACTGGGCTTGAGACATGATTTTCAGCTGCACAGGTGAGCTGAGAGAAATGGTTGCAATGGTCAGTGCACCATATATTCCAAATCTCCTTCCAGGCACATGGTGGGGTGGTAATTCCCTCTCTTCCTTGTGGTTTGCATGGCCATGTGGCATGTTTTGGCCAGTGCAATGTGAGTGGAAGTGTGTCATTCTTAAATGGAATCTGTAAGAGCTAGTGCAGGACCTCACATATTCTCTGCCATGGTGACTGGTAGGCTCCAGAGATGGCAGACCCTATCTGGGTTTTGGAGCAAGGATGCTATAGACACAGTGAATTGTAATGGACACCCTTTCTTTGAAAGAGGAGGCAGAGTATGCTTGTGGGTTCTTTCAGGGAGCTGACTTGATACAGATGGGCACTCTGGTAATAGTATTTGCCTCTGTGGACCTAGATATTAATTCAGGACAAAAGATGGAAGTGACTGAGCCTTAGAAGAGGCTAGTGCCATTCTTCACAATAGAACACAACAGAAAGAAGATGAATAGAGGTGTTATAGGGAGCTTCCAGGAGCCACAGAGAACAGAACCAATGTGGGCCGACATGGCAAATACTACACGAATGTAACTGCAGACCCTAGGGATGGGACCCAAAAGTACTAGAGCTGTGGTGGAGAAGAAATCCCCACCTGAGGCCACAGAGGGTGAGCTAGGGTCCCATCTAGAATGGCTAATTTTATGTGTCAACTTAAAATTGTTGTTTGGTCAAACACCAGTCTAGATGTTGCTGTTAAGGTATTTTATATACATACTTGACATCTACAATCAATTTACTTGAAATAAAGGAGGTTTCTTTTGGTAATGTGAGTGGGCCTTATTTAATCAGTTGAAAGCCTCAAGAGCAAAAACAGAGGGTTCCCAGGGCCAAGTCCTTAACATAAACCTCTTTATATATGTATATTTTTGTAATTAAAAAATACTTTCTATAACTGCAACTTTCTCAATGCCTATTTTTAGCAATTCTCCTGTTCTTATAGTTATTCAGCAAACCTCTTTAAAAAACAGAAGAGACATGTGTGCATATTTGGGAGCCAGTCACTTGGAAAGAAATTGGAAGAGTCCAGCTTTCTCTGCAGAGGGCCTTGGGAATCAGAGCCCAGCTCCTGGGGCCAAGGAGAAGAGAGAAGTCTCTGGCTACTGGAAGATAAAGATTATTCCAAAGAAAGAGCAACTCAGGATCTCAAAAACTTCATTTTGCCACACTTTTTCTTATTCCCCTCAAATCATCAGACCTATTATCCAAAAGCCAAGTTGCTCTTCAGGGATTTCTTTTTTTCAATTAAAAAAAAATCCTTTCCCACCCCAAAGCTGTTCCATATGTGTAGAAAGAAGCTATCAGCTTGAGTTCACGTTCCCGTGATCATGTTCCTGGGGGGACAAACCACAGGACAGAAAACAATATCTTCATGGCAGTTTTCCTTGGAAACCAAGTGGAACTTCTCAGGGAATGCAGTTCTATAAACACATATCAGTTGAAGGTAGAGTTGTGAAATGGGCCAATTTTGTACTTGGCTCCTCTTTTGGGGACTCTCTGGGTGCCATCTTTCTCTCACCTCTCCCTTCAGGTCCTCCCTCTCCCTCCCCAAAGCCCCCTCCATATCTTTTTGTGCCCACAGCTTGCTGTCATCAGTCCCTCTCTACTCACCAATGTCTGGACAGTGCCTGCCCAAGCTCAGACTTTTCCTTAAACCTTTCCTTGACTCTGGCCCCAAAGCCTTCAACTGGGTCCCACCTGCAGGTTCATAACAACAATGAATACACGCACCGTTGCTAACATGCTAGCTTGCTCCCACCTAACCCAAGGAGTTACCTAGCCCCATGAAAGAGCTTTGCCCTTGCTTGCTCATGGAGATCCAGGACTGGAGCCATCCCTTCTCAAATTCTAGTCATCCTATGGTGTGCTAGCTCACATGGGCTCAAGGTAGCTGGTACTTTAAAGTTCAGACATTTTGTGAGCCAGTAGTATGAAAGTGGCCCTAGTGGGATTATTTGGTCCATAGGAAATCGGCAAGCACCACAAATCAGAGCTTTCTTCTTAATTCAGAGAGCCAGCTGACCAATATTTCACTGCACTTATTCTCTTCCCTTGCTATAATGAGTCAGAGTGAAGTGTCACAAAAAAATCTCCTGAGCCACGGAGTGTGGGCTGTGAGTTGGAAGGTAGAGTAGAGGAAATTCTTGTCTCTTCTGTGGACAAGAAGCACTTTTTATCGTTTTTCTCTTTTGTCCTCATTAAATTTTATGATTCTTTTGATTACCTTAATTTATGATTATGACCTGCCATGTATTTCTTGTTTGAATAACCCTGTAATTGTTTTCTTCTGTATCTTGATTGGAATCTCCTTTGGGAAAGGTGATGTGTTTTATAATAAGAGAAATATTTTAGGAGCAACGTACCACAATTAAAATTAACATATGCCGAGGTGAATCATGGGACATTAAGGAAGGCATGCTTTGGTTTGTTAAATGTTAGCTGGGGCTGAAGGAAGTAACAAAAGGTCAAAATGAGTCTGTGACATTTGTTTACTGACCATCCAAAAAAACCTCCTACAGCCTAAGGGAGGCCCAAGACACTTATATTTCTTTAGGCTTCTAGAATTTTTTTTTTTTTTTTAAGGAGAAATGTTGTATATACAGAGCCCTTTAAAAGGATGAGAGGCTGAGTTCTGGAGGAACAGATGCTCTTTTTTTCTAGAACCCACCATGGCTAGAACGTAAAAACAATGACTGTTTGTAGGATAGCTGTCTGCCAGCCTCTTCCCAGACTGTAGGCTCCCCGAGGACCAAGACTGTGGTCTTCTGGCACTGTGCCAGGCACTCAGTGGGTACTTCTATAAGTGATGGTTTAAAGAAAGATGGGAATGAGACGAAAGAGTAAGAGACATCACGTGGTGCTGAAGATGGTGAGGTCTCCTTTCTCCAGCCCGTGGTTTCTAGACTTTGAATTTCATAGGTGAGTACATTTTCAAATAATTTTGAGGACAAATGTAGGATTTCCAGACTTCTTATTCTGTTAAATAATGTCACTGAAAACAAGTAAACAGTTACCATCTTCTAGAGCTAATATTTTATTGAGAGAAAATATTTTATTTTTATTTTTAAAATTTTTTATTTTAAAGATGTGGGGTACAATTCAGGGTTAGGTATACAAATGTTCATTATGCAGGTACTCTTGAGGAGATGTGTCTCCCCCTCCCCTGGCAGTTTCCCACTACTGCCAATCCCGCCCCTCCCTTCCCCCGCAGCCGGCAGTTTCCCACTACAGCCAATCCTTTTCTTATAGTATTACGATAATTATTCAAGGTCTGCTTATGAGTGAGAACACGAGAACATGTGATACTCAGTTCTTTATTTCTGTGATAGATCACTCAGTATTATAGACTCTAAGTCCATCCAAGTTGCTGTGAAGTTCATAATTTTGACCTTCTTTGTGGCTGCGTAATATTCCGTTGTGTATATGTACCACATTTTTTAATCCAGTCCTCTTTGAGAAAATACATTTTGATACAAAAAATTAGGAGGGATTACTTTCCAAGAAAAGAGATGGCAATTTTCTATTGATAATATCTATTGATAAATATGTTGATATCTATTTACATTTTATGTCCTTGAATATATTTTTGGCATATATCCTTGCTGGATGTTGGAGAACTTGAATCTTGAAGATTTCATCAGAGTTCAAAAACATCTTTAGATAGGCCATGCTTCCTATTAAAACAGCAAAGAAAAAGTAATAATCATAGGCACCACTTATTGACTGCCCACCATTAAGTGGGTATAGATTTTTCATTGTTGGCATATGAAGCAACAAATACAAAAGTCATCCAATGAGTTGTATGTCTGAGACTGGACCACTACTTGGCCACCTACAAATCAGGAATGGTCTGACCTTGGGTCCTAAAGATGGGAGATGGGAGGGATAATTCTGCTTCTTCTTTCCCCTCTGGTTTACATGGATCAAAGATCATGGGTAATCTTAAATCTGAGAATTCACAGGGTTCTCAGGATCCAGCATGACCTAGCTGGGATGGCAAACCTAAAGCCCCTTACCTCCCCTCCCCCTGGGGCTAGATTCTGGTTCTCTATTCCATTATCTGTAAGTGTGAGAATTCAACTGGGAGACTGCCAATGTCTATGAGAGTGATATAAACTAAATTCCAGGAATTTGACTCAAATCAAACTAGTTTTAGAAATACAGTGATCAGCTGTTTGTTTCACTAAAGAGGAATCTGTTCCTACATTTGACCACATATTTTGTGTTGCGTTGTCTGAAATCTTTGCTTCTCAAACACTATCAATAGACTTTAATTCAGTTATCTATTATGTACTAAGATAGGTGGTAAACCCTATGGGGGACACATGCAAATAGAAAGGATTCGCCTTACTTTGTCCTCTGCCACTGAGGCTTTCAGTCAAGTGAAGGAACTTAGATGAGTAGACAAGATTTTAAAATTCAAAACAAACAAATAAACCAACACATTCCTCCAGCAAATTAGCATATGAAATTGACAAGTGTAAGAATAGAAACAAGAAGATCTATAAACATTCATGGAGAGTAGAGATTTCTAGCTGGAATGTCTAGGAAAGATGTTAAGGGGAAGGTGAACATTAAGCTGGGATTTGGATGGTGGAAAGAATTTCAAGGTTAGTGAAGGCGTTCCAGGCAGGACTGTGTAAGGGGCCCAGGGGTGAGCACCAGATGTGCTTAAGGGTTAGAGGTTGAAATAGCTTGGTCCTGGCAGAAGGCTTTGGGGGTAGTGTGATGTCAGGCTGGATGGCTGTCCAAGGTCTGCTCACTAAGAGCGTGGAATGCTGGGCAAAGGAGAGCAGGCTAAGGTTTTCCAAAAAATGAGAACCATCAAATGTTGCTTTTTAATAAAAAGACAACCTGATAAATGGGTGGGATTTCACTTTGTATAGAACCAGCTCCCTGAAGGGACAGTGCCCATTTCCTTCAGGTCCGAGCATGTGTATGTGGAGTCCCAGACCCAACCGACAAGAATGGGATGGATTCGCTTGAATTCTTTGGACACAGAGTTCATGAGTGCTGGAGTTTGGGGCCTGAGTATAATTTCCTTTAGAGAGAAAGGATCACTTTGAGCCTCTTCCACTCACTTGTTTATGAAAATCCAGGAGAATTGTTTTCCAGACCATGGGTGGCAGAAGTCAGTATGTTTAGTAGTGATCCCATAAACAAATGAAGCCTTTTTGCAATAAGAGCAAATGAAGTGAAATTATTGTTGTGATTTGAGGAAGCGACTGTTCTCTGGGCTTGCTGAGGCAAAAAACACTTTGCATCTTCCTATGCTGATTTTCTTTCCTAAGAATATTTCTCATCTTTACTGGCACTGCTTAAAATCTTCTCATTTCAAGCTCAGTGTGAATATCTAGAAATTGACATGTGACTGTGTGGTTCCCCTGGGAGTTCAGTTCCCCTGGATGAAGTACAGGGGGGAAAAGACACAAAGGAATGACAGCCTTAATTTCAATAGCTCACTCATTGTGAGTGCATACCAGAATTGCACCTCGCAGAAATCTTTGTGATTTTTGAATCTTAAGTTTCTAATTAGTATGATCAGTTGGAGGAGCAATAGACTATCAAGCCCACATACATATTTTTAAAATTACTATTTTCTTCTATTATTCTTTAGAACAGCAATTGGCATGTTTTATTTGAAAATTAAAATGAGTGGCCAGGCGTGGTGGCTCATGTCTGTAATCCCAGCACTTTGGGAGGCTGAGGCAGAAGGGTGGCTTGAGCCCAGAAGTTTGAAACCAGCCTGGGCAGCACAGTGAGACCTTGTCTCTGCAAAGAATAAAAAAATTGGCTGGGCGTGGTAGTGAATGCTTGTAGTCCTAGTGGAGGCTGAGGCAGAATTCTTCATGCTCAGGACACAGGGATTTCAGTGATAATGTTTGATGTGAACCCATTGACACATGATTGACCAAGTAGAATGTAAGCGAAATCCAAGCGGAAAGATCAGAGGACAGAGGAGGAAGATCCTGGGAACAGCATGACTGAGAGATATGACCGATCCTTCCCTGAGTGTTAAAGACACAGGAAGGACACACAGGGTGTGTGGGAATTCTTGTGAAAATTTTCTTCCAATTCTGACCCTTGCAGAAAATGCCCTAAATCAACAGCCCTTCTTCCATTATTTCTCTTCAATAATGACTAAATGTGTTAGCCAGATTTGTTGTAATTCCTAGGAGTAAGTGTAGTAGGTCATGGGCCAGGTGGGTTTTGAGGTTGAGGTGAAGCAAGAATGTCTGAGTTGTCTTGCTGGAAGACTTCTAGAATAGCCTATTATTATTGGCAAAAACATTTAGACTTTTCCTATAAGATGCCAAGTTTGTGATCTAATTTTAGATCCTTTTTAATCTACCCATTTAACAATATGCCAGACCCTGTAGCATGGCTTTCATAAAACACAGAATTCTAAAATGTCAGAGAAAGAAAATGCTCAGTGATCATTTGGCCTAGAGGTTTTTGAAGTTTTTATTTTTTTCTTTTTGAAGCAGTGCAAGCTCTTCTTCAAAAGAAACTAAACCAAGAAGTCCAACATAAAGTCATTTAAAAATGGAGCAGCTCTGGTTAATCCCAGTGGTTCCCCTGAAGCAGCCAGGAAGAGAGGTGAAACGATTTGCCCGAGAGCGATTTAGCACCCTCAGAATCCTTGTCTCTGATGCTCAACCCAAAACTCTGTCCACTGTACCATGTGGTCTTAAATAATGAACTGACAATCAACCCATGCATCTGAGTAGAACTGGTGGCGTGAAGGTACAATGTTTAGCTGTCAAAATGTCTAACGGTAAAGCTATGAAATAGTCAATAAATATGTATTTTTGCATACAAAGTGGTGGAAGACGAAACCTCAAGTGGGGGATTTTCTTGTAGACCTGATTCTGGAGACATTGAAAGGACAAGAATTTACTATAAGGAAAATTCTGCTGCTTAAGTTCTTTCATATAATGGTGGGGGTTCTGTGTTTTATTGGTTTGCACTCATATCTTTATTTTTTTAATATTTACTGTGCATATAAAAGAGTGTGGACAATATCTGTGTACAATTTAAGAACAGAAATATGAGCACCTGTGTATCTCCCCCCTGTCCTGCTGAAGAATGAAAATTGTATATTGAACCCACCTATATAGGCACCGATCCTATTAAATCCCTTGGTCTCCCCAGCCACTAGTATGAATTTTGCATATTTTCTTGATTTTCACAGTAGTTTTACCACCATATTTGCATCTGTAATCAATCTATTGTTCAGTTTGTCTGTATCTAACATCACAAAAATTGAATCTTTTTTTGTCTTGCTTCTTTTGCTCAACATCATACTCTACAACATTTCTATCATTGCAGAAAGTTCTGTTGGACTGCATGTCTCTAGATACTTACTCATGAGGTTGAGTGGAGATTTATCCATGATGTTGTTAATTAATATTCATTGCTGTATAATGTTCTACTGTCTGAATAACCACCAGGGATTTATTCATTTTATAGTTGCTGGATATTTGGTATAGTCCCAGTTTTTTTCTCCTACAAAATACTTCTGTTAATATTATCCTTATCTTCTGGTGCAAGAACTTCTCTAAGGTATACACCCAGAAGTAGACATGCTGAGTGAAAAATGGGAAAATGTTCAAGTTTTGCCAGGTAATAATTAACTCAATATTTATTGGATCTCGGGTACTTAGAATTAGATTAACACATTAAACACAGCCCTTGGCTCTTGACACATTGCATCGCTGGACCATGAAAGGCTCTCTCTCTCTCTCTCTCTCTATCTATCTGTCTTCCTACCTATCCTAATGAACATACCAACCAATCAACCAAGAGTAGATCTTAACAATTACTTGTGTCATCTTTTCTTGTCCTTTTGCTTCCTCCATAGAGGTGATCACTATCCTGAATCTTAAATCATCATTGATTTTTGCTTTATAAAAAAATTATTTTCACATAATATATGCTGTAATAATTATTTATTATGATGTTAACAAGTTATCTTAAACTCTAGTGCCTTAAAACAATGATCACTTATTATCTTATAGTTTCTATGGATCAGGAATTCAGAAGGGACACATCATGGGTGGCTTGGGTTTATTCCACAATGTCTGAGGTCTCAGCTAGAAGCTGGATTGGGGCTGAAGGATCCACTTCCAAGGTAGCTCACTCTACTGGTTAGCACGATGGGACTGGCAAGTTCATTTCTCTCTACGTGGGTCTCTCTACAGGTGGGCTTCCCCACAGCGCTACTGAGTGTCCTCATTACATGGCATCTTGTTTTAATGAGAGTTTCAGCCATCATTTCTCTTAGCGTAGCTTTATTCTCAAGGAGTAGCATGATGTAAGTCATAACTTTTCCCCCATTTTCTTTTTCAGAATAGATAAAGGTCTTGAGTTTGTGGGAAAATAATCTAAACAATCCAGGTAGAATTATAGGCTCTGGATTATCGGATAGAAAAAGAACATGGGAGCCAATGAAGACATTGGCTGTAAAAATCCAATAAGTCCTGGTCATTATTTAAGAGAATGGGAAACTAAGCAGAAAGCACTGTCTTACCATAATAGAAGAGAGAGATGAGTTCATCTTTGCAATATTTTGTGCTATGTTTGAGCCGAGGCACTGAACCATGAGAAAGAAAAGATGAATCCAGAAAAGAGGGCTATGGGGAGATAAATAAAATTTAAGCCTAAGCATGAAATGAGGAGATGGAAGGAGGTGGGGAGAAGTGAGGACTTCCATTTATGAAAACATAGTGAAAGATCAATATTATTTGGCTCAGAAAGGAAAAGACTGGGAGGATGCTATCATGAAGCGTTCACAAGTCTTAGATTTCTGAAGGAGTGTCCTTTGAAAGATGTGATGGAGGCTGGGCGCTGTGGCTCACCCCTATAATCCCAGCACTTTGGGAGGCTGAGGTGAGAGGATTGCCTGAACCCACAAGTTCGAGACCAGCCTGGACAACTTGGTGAGACCTCATCTATACAATAAATAAAAAAATTAGCAGGCATGTGCCTGTAGTTCCAGCTACTTGGAAGGCTGGACAGAAGGATCACCTGAACCCAGAAAGTTGAGGTTGCAGTGGCCATGAGCATGCCACTGTACTCTAGCCTGGGCAACAGAGTGAGACCCTGACTCAAAAAAAAAAAAAAAAATAAATAAATAAAAAGAAAAAAAAAGAAAGACGTGATGGTTAATTTGATGAGTCAACTTGGCTAAGCCAGGGTACCCAGGGCACCCAATTTTTGGTCAAACACCAGTCTAGATGTTGCTGTAGTTTTTTTAAAAGATGTGATTAATATGTAAATCAGTAGATTTTGATTACCCTCTATTATGTGGATGGGTCTCATCTCATCAGTTGAAGACCTTAAAGAAAAAGACTAGGGTCCCTTGAGAAATAAATTCTCCCTCTAGACTACCTCTAGACTTGGGCAGCAACATCAGATCTTTCCTGGGTCTCCAGGCTGCTAGCCTGCCCTGCAGATTTCAGACATTCCAGCCTCCACAATCATGTAAGTCAATTCCTTAAATAAACTTCTCTTTCTCTATGTGTACACATGTCCTGCTGATTGTGTTTTTCTGGAGAACCCTGGCTAATACTAAAGGTTAGTGTAACATAAGGAAGTCCCACTTCAAATAGTAGGAAATGCACTTTTGTTTCTCACTACTCAAGTATTGAGGCAAGCTCTGAAATAAAAATTTGCAAGGGTTATGTGTGTATAGTCGGTAGAGCTGGCTGTAGAAGGAAATGAGAGGGTTTTGTTGTGTATTTTGTTTTGATGTTTGATTTGACATTATGAGTTCACATCAGAGAACAACTGCATCCTTACATCAGATGCTTCTTGGGGTTACCACCAGCATCCTGATCCAGAAAGCTGCTCTTCTGTTTTTATAGAAGAATTCTGCATGTATTCGGTGGATATCTTCTGATATCCCAGGTTTGGATATATAGTAGAATCTTCAAGTGATGCCAGCACTTTTGGATAGTGTGAGGGCTCATGTTATGATAGCAGTGGGTAGTTTATTCTTTTTAACCAATAAGTGGAATGAGGGGAGCCAGTTTCTCATGGTTGGTAGAGGTTACAGGGAACACTGTGGGCTCACAAATCACTGCCAATATGATAGTGACACTGGCCACCGAGTTCAAACTCTCTTTGGATCAGATGCACATCAAGATGTAGAGTAAGAAAGAAAAAAAATGCCCAATGCATTCTATTAAATAATCTGCTCTTGGACACCAGATCAGTTCAGTTGTTTTCTTTAACAAACTAATATACTGATGAATAAGAATAAGATTCTTTTACATATATATATATATACATTTTTTTTTAAAGATTCTTTTATATATTTAAAATGCAATCCAGGGAGTATTTTTTCTTGGGCTTCTAGCTTTCTTCTCTAAAAATAACACATAACATCACATAGCTATCTGAGTCAGGGATCCAGGTGCATTCCAATCCAACAAACAAATTTCCCTAAATTATTTTATAAAAGAGTGAAGTCACAGGAGCATAAGAATTTAGGCAAGTGGATGTTTAAACGGAATCTCTAGGTCTCAGGAGGGTAGGTACTGTGCCTTTCTAGTTCATTATCATGCTCTGTTATGTAGCTTAATGCCTGGCACATAATACACGCACAAAACAATTGGATTAATAAATTAGTAAATAATAAAAGAGTGGCTTGGGGTTATCTTTCTATTTACGGTTATGTGTACTAAGTAGAGCTATTGAGCTTTTTAATCTTAATTTGTCAATATCAGCTAATGGATATTTAACTCTGAGATATTGTTTAGCATGGCTTAGTTTGTTTCTTGAAAAAAAATGAAAATAAATATCCAACTAGGTAATTTTGGTGGAAATGAGCATCTGGGGAGATGGAATTGGATTCGTAATTGGAGGCTCTAAGAACATTCATGCTTGAATTCTTCTGGGGTGAGAGAGTATCACCCTCCAGATCTTAAGAGTTCTTAAAAGGGAGGTGTAGTATTTCAGAAACAACCCTTTCAAGCCTTAATGCCTTTCATCAAAGGCTTTTAAAGCACTTTGCCTTTAACAGGGCCCATGCCTACCTCCTGCCCAGCTTACACACATGCCTCCCTTTGAGGTCAGTGGAGGCTAATAATGCTGAGAAAACAAGCGAATGCATGTAGTAGAGGCTGCAACCTAGTCATATTTCAGTCTTGCATGTGTGTACCTGAGACTTCAAAGAAGTCGGGTAGGCCAAAATGAAATCAAGCTTGAGGTCCAAAGACAACCAGCTGCTAAATGAAAGGACCTTAAATCTAACAACTAGAGCCCTCTTAAAATGGAACAGTTTGCCACTGGAGGTAGTGAGGTCCTTGTCCTTGGAGATATTCAGACTGAGGCTGACCGACCACTTGGTGGCAATGCTGTGGTGATGGAGGCAAGTGAGACCTACATTCAAGATGGAGGAACCAGCATCATGGTCTACAAGAAGCCCATCCCTCCATGTCTATGAGTCTGTGGAATCCATTCTACCTCTCCTTTCTGCAATGGGCCATCAGAAATCCTTGATTGACTTGTACCTTCACCTACCCACACTTCTCCTGTTACTCTAGTTTAGTGAGACAGAGAAACTTCTAGGATAGATTTTAGAACTAGGGCACATTCATCAATGGTGTTCCCAGTGGGGACCCCGTGCCCAGAAGGAGTCTGAATCACTAATGATTTGGTTGGATTCCCTATTGTATGCTTGTCAAGGCAGGACATGGGCCTGGAAGATTTTATCAGGGTTAATCAAGTCGTGAACTGTCAGTGTTGAGTTTTCTTGGAGATCTGTGTCTGAATGTGTTTGCTTCAGGGAAATGATTATGATTGCTTAGTCTAGTGAGTGGTTCTCAAACCTGAGCATGCATCAGAATCACCTCAAGGGCTTTTTTCAAGGTGGACTGCTGGGCCCCACCCTCAGATTTTCTGATTCAATAAGTCTTGAGTGCTGCCAGAGGATTTGCCTTTTTAACAAGTTTCCAGGCGTATTAGTTTTCTATTGCTGCTGTAACAAAGTGCACACATTAACTGGAGTAAAACAACAAAAATTTATTATCTTGAAGTTCCAGAGGAAGTCACGAGTCCAAAATGGGTCTCACTGGGCTAAAGTCAAGGTGTTGGCAGAACTATGATTCTTCCTGGGGGCTGTAGGGTATACTTTATTTCCTTGCATTAGCCAGCTTCTAGAGGTTGACTGAATCCTTGGCTCACAGTCCCTTTCCATCTTCAAAGCCAGCAATGACTGACTGAGTCTTTCTCAGATGTTGTCTCTCTGGTTTAAGGATACTTTTCATGATACTGAACTCACTTGAATAATCTAGAATGATCTAGTTGTTTTAAAGTAAACAGATGAGCTGTCTTAATTTCACCTGAAAACTTAATTCCTACTTGCCATGTAACATACCACATTCATAAGTTCCAGGGATTAGGACATAGACATCTTTGGTGGGGGGAGGGGATTATTCTGCCTACCACACCAGGTAATGCTGCTGGTCTGGGGACCACAGGTTAGTAACTTCTGATATAGTGTTTTGAATAACTACATGGAGACTACATAATTATTGGAAGGATTGCTTGTCAATAAAACTGGACAGGAACATGCATGTCTTATGGAATATTGGTATTTTGCATGGTTTAAATTTTATCAAGCTATTATGCAAGATACTACTCTGTAAAATGTGAATCCCAAGATCCTTGTGGATATCCAAACTGAAGGATCAAACACAAAGGTCAATTAATCATGGTTCTAGCACATTGTCCTTCCTCCATCAGTCTAACTCACTCCTTGCACCCGGCTGTCTTATCTCCTGCATTGATCACTCCCTGCCATGATGTTTCCTCTCGCTTCACCTGTGGAGATCCTACACCGCCCTCCCCCCCCCCCCAGCCCCCTTAAGACTTAGTTTGGCGCCTCCCTCTGCCACCTTGCCTTCTCTGATTGGTCTACCTGAAAGTTATCTTGTTTGCTAGTTTAACAGATGCTTCTCACAAGTGGAATTGCTTGTTTCCCATCACAGTACTGTGAAGTGGGCAGTCTCTTCACTTTGCAGAGAGAAAGAGAGAACAAGGCCTCAGCAAGTTTGCATGAGCTGCTCAGGTTCATCTGGCACTCACAAATCTGGAGACTCAGTCTCTAATGCTGTGACTCTGAATCCGAGCTTGTCCAGCACTGTGATGAATGACCGGTAAGCGAAGGGAACTCACAGCTAGAGTTCCAGGTTGACAGACCAAGTTCTGCCCTCGGGTGAGCAGGATATCCTCTGGAGGATTTGACTTCCTCGTTGAGTTTCTTTCTCGTCAGTCTATCTCAAAGGACAATTTTCTCTTGTTATGGTGCTCTCTATTGGATAGCACTTTAAAAAAAAAAAAACACACCTCTTCTAAATGGAAATAGAGTTCCTTGCTTGGGAATTTAACTTGTCAAATATGAATGCTGTCACTTTAATTATGTGCAACTGAGATGAACTGCTGTCGTTCACAGCTTCATTCCCGGAGATTCAAAGAAAGACTGTTGGATGATAACCACACATTTAGGAGGAAGGTTTTAAAAAGTCAGACACTAATAGTAATGTGTGTTCTGCAATCCGTAAACTTTGTGTACCACGACAGAGGCAGTCATTTTTTTTTTTTCACTTTGAAGAAAATCTTGATCATATGTCTGTATCTGTCTGGGTGAAAGGTGAGATTAGACAAGCCTGTGGGATAGGAGAGGCAAGAGGAGGGGCAAAGACTCATGAAAAAGTATAACCTGAGGTAGTAATTTTGTAAAACAAATGTATGAATAGTTGGTGATTCAGCATGTCTTTTTTTTTTTTTAAGCAAGCATTTAATTTACTGCTGGGTGGATAGGAGGGGAAAACAGTGGATGAACATGGGATTAAGACATAGACCCTTCACACCTCCTTCTAATCTTTTCTGTCACTCTTCGTTCCTGGAAGACGCCCTGATCCCTCTGCATTCATTTCCCTGAGGTTGTGGGTGGATAGGCTGGGACCAATGTTTGCCTACCTGTTCCAAAAGCTTGTTGGGTCAGTTCCCCTGAGTGGTCATGAGACAGTGCCCAGCCCAGCAGGTGTGTCCCTGAAGTGTATCTGTAAACAGAAAGGGAATTCCTCCTCATTGCATATGAGGTGTGATTGCTTGTCAGGTGAGTGAGCACCCGTGAGCCCCGGGTCCCTGCCAAACTTGTGTGGATTTGGGCTGTTGGAAGTATTCTGGGATGTAAGGGAACATTCCACTGTTAACCCAGGGAGTGAAAATTCACTATACTATGATTAACACTGTGTTGAAAGCTGCATCTCCTTTACATTCTCAGGTTATGCACTGAACGTTCAGAAGAAATGTTAAATTCATTGATTAAAATATCAAAATTCAACAGTTCTTAATGTATTTCACCGTGTCCTTATGCACTGTCAGAACATGAAATTAACATGTTAGATCACCTCCTGAGTAACAGCCAGTGAACATCCTCAAAATAGACTTATCAGTGTTTCACTGGTTGCTAAATCAAGATACTTCTAGAACAAGAGACCCAGTTTAAAGATCAATAGAGAACAGTAATTAAAGGAGATAGTGTCCTCACTCTATCATGATGATATGGTGATAATAAGGAAAATAATAATAATTCACATTAGTGGAGTATCATTTACACAAATTACTTCGTTTAATCTTCCTTATAGCCAAGTGAGGCTGGTGCTATAATAATCCTCTTCTTACTGATGAGGAAACTGGGGCTTAGAAAGCTTAACAAACTTGCCCAAGGCGACACAGCCAGTGCATTTCAAAACTGAGATTCAATCCAATCATTATGACTCCAAAAATTGCTTTATTTACTGGGATGATTTTCTCCCCCCTCCCTCTCTCTCTCCCTCCCCTTTCTTCCTCCCTCCCTTTCTTCCTCTCTCTCTTTCTCTCTCTTTTCCTGCAGGCTTTGCTCTTTTCCATCTCTGTTCATTTTAAAAAATATTACATGTGCTATGCATGATGTTAAGAGGCAAGGATTTAAAGTTGGGCTCAGTGGCTCACGCCTCTAATCCCAGCACTTTTGAAGGCCAAGGTGAGAGGTTTGCCTGAGCCCAGGAGTTTAAGACCAATCTGGACAACATGATGAGACCTCATCTCTACAATAATAATTAAAAAAATTAGCCAGGCATGGTGACATGCACCTAGAGTCCCAGCTACTTGGGAGGCTGAGGCAGGAGGATCACCTGAGCTGAGCAGTCTGAGGCTGTAGTAACTGTGATCGTGCCACTGCACTCCAGTCAGAATGGCAGAGTAGGACTCCAACTCAAAAAAAAAAAAAGTCAAGGATTCAAAGATGAGCAAGACTCAGATCCTATCTGCAAGAAACTTGCAATCGTCTTTGCTTCATCTCAACTTTCTCCTCTTCTTCTTTCTCCTCCTTTTCATCATCACTATCCCCCATAGCAGAAAACTGGGGCGACTCTACCAAGACTTGTCAGGGGAATTCTGACAGGAGAAAGCCAGACTTGAAAGGAAATGGTGCTGAAAACCACCAGCAAGATGTGGACAGACTTAAGTCAAAGAGCCCCTCCCAAACGAGACAGCGCAAAGCTGGAACAGGAGAAAATGACATTTGGTCCACAATCAATCCCTGGGTGATAGTGATCTGTTTGTATGTGCCTAGAGGGTGTGTGCACACAGGAAATGAGGTGGTTGGGCACAGTTCTTCAGATTAATCTTCCAGAAAGATTAAGGGAAGTAAGATGGGGAGGAAAGAAAATGACTGATTGCAATTTCTAAATAGTTTTTTTGGGAGAGAGGTGGGGTAGACTTTGCATGCCATTTCAAATTCTAGGCTTGCTCATAAAAATCCAGGGGAGATGTTCTTGCCTGAACTATTTTTAGACATTTGCCTTGCTTTTAATATCTGTTGGATGACATGGACTATTTAAAAAGTACAATACCCAGACCTAGAGAAACTCCCAAGAGGTCAGTGGCAGAACACAACCTGCTTCCCCATGTTTTATTCCATTTATCTCAAGTGGTCAGAATTTAATGAGAATTGAATTCATGACCATGTTCCTGAGAGGTACTGCCAGATCAAGTGAAATTACACATGAAAAACCACATTCTGAATTATGAAAAATTGCCACAAAATCACTTTAAGATCCTGACCCCCAAACACTTATCCTTTCTGCTTAGTTGTTTTCTTGAAATGGTGTTTATGAGCTTGTATTTATAATTAGAACTTTTACAAAGACCTTTAAAATGAAGTTTCTGCATTTGTAGGTTTCTGCTTTTTTGAATTGCCATAAGCCACCGTGTTCCCGGATGCTTCTACCAACGCAAGGCCTTGTGCGACTGAAGAAGCTTCTCAGCAGGTTCTGCTCCACTGGAGGGGCTGCAGTTCTCCAGGGAACAGAATTAAGGGGATATCTATGTGTATGTGGATGTCTATCTGTCTACATAGGATATAATAATGCATGTACATAATGAAATATCTCTCTCTCTGTCTCTCAAGAAAAGTGAAGAGGAGAGATTTATTAAGAAATTGGCTCAGAAGATTGTGGTGGCTAGCAAGTCTAAAATCTGCAGGGCAGATCAGCAGGCTAGAAACTCAGGTGAGAGTTAATGTTGTAGTCTTGAGTCCAAAATTCATGGGGTAGGCCAGCAGGGTGGAATCTCAGGCAGCATTTCTGTGTTATAGTCTTGAGGCAGAATTCCTTCTTTGAGAAACCTTAGTCATTGTTCTGAAGTTCTTCAACCTATTAGATGAGATCCACTTACACTGATGGAGGGTAATCTACTTTACTTAAAGTCTACAGCTACTGATCATAATGTTAATCACATCTACAAAATATCTGCACAGCAATATCTAGACTAGCGTTTGACCAAATAACTGGGCACCATAGCTCAACCAAATTTACACACATTATTAGCTATCATAGGTGTCTGGAGCCCAGGGTTTCTGGGGGAGCTTATCCATATTACAGGCCTGACAGGACCTACATTGGAATTAGAGTTGATTTTATAAATTTTGATAAATTTGCTTGATTATGACTTCTTGCCTAAATGACACACACCCTCATATCAGATCAGCCTAGTTCATCCAAGGGACCAGACCTAGAAGTGGGAAAAATGGAGCATGAGAGGTGGCAGCATGGTAGACCACTTGGCATCTTTGTCTAAATTTTAAAAAGCCACGCCCTCACCCCCGCCAACGGCATCAGCCTCTAACCTGTATGCATGACTTTGTAACACTGAACATCTACCCTCCCCCCATACACCTTGGCCAGGTGTCCTTGTGCAGTGAACAACCCTCCCAACTGTATGCACTGGCATTGCTTGAGGAGAACTAAGCCACGTTTTACAGATGAGAAACTAAGCGTAGATGAACCTGCTGAAGAGTGTGTCCTGGGTAATCATGAATTTAGCATTCTAGATTCCAACACTTGAGCCTGGGTGGCCTAACGATATGTACCTTACTTCCTGGGTGAGAGAACCAGTGGAGGTATGGACAGGGAAGAACCTTCCACTCGAAAAGCTCCCTACCCCCACCCGTCAACTCACCAATTTCAGAATTAGTTTGATTGTAAAATAAAAATGTCCTCCAAGAGTATTACCTCATTCATATGTTAGCATGAATGACTTTATTCAGGTGATTATAATAATAATTCTTTGCTTCTAAGAAACACCTAGAGGTTTTCAAATACAAACAGTATTTTATTCCCCAGACAACAAGGATTTCATGGCTCCTGTGGGCTCACTTGAGGAAACATAGTTAATGACTTTGGGAAGAATTAAAAACTTTTTGGTATGCATACTTTTTAAATTAAGTGTAACAAACATACAAAAAAGTACATAAATCATAAGTATACATTTCAATGAATTTTGACAAACTGAATATACCTATGTAACCTCCATCCAGGTCAAGAAATGGAATATAACTCGCACCCCAGAAAACACCCTCCTCTAAAAACTTTGATGCCAGATTCCTCCTAAAGAGCCAGCATCCAAAGAGGTAGTATTAGGTTGGTGCATAAGCTTATAACATTTGTTTTTGGCATGGCAACACTGAGGTGTTGGGAGTTTATTATTTGTCATTTGGTGTGCTTGTGAATACACCTTACATTTTGCAGATTTGAAGAGAGAGAGTGCTATTTGTGGGCTAAAGAGGATGGAGTGTCAAGTGGAAAAAAATGAACACTTCTGACATATTTTTCTGTTTGAGTTTAACAGAGGAGTAAAGGCAGCAGAAGTAGCTCAAAACATATGTGCTGTGTTTGGGGAGAGTGCCATTGGGGAAATCACAGTAAGAAAATGGTTTTGTCATTTTAAAAAAGACCGCTTTAACCTGAGTGATTCTCCACGTTTAGGAAGACGGTTAGGCTTTGATGAAGATTGTTGAGATGCTTTAAGCCATGATGTTCCATGTCAGTCAACTGGAGAATTGGCAAATGTGATGAACTGTGACATGTCAACCATCATATGACATTTGTTATATTATGGGCAAGTTTCAAAAACACTATGAACTTATGTATCAACCCCCCTAGTTCCAAAATTGGGTTTTGAGGTGAGGAAGAAAAATTCTATTCAAATATAGATAAAGATGGGGTCAGTTAATCTTTGTTAAGCAAGTTAAGAGTAAATTATTCTTTCTTGCTGTTTCTGGGACTGAAGAACAAAAAAACCCACAATTTTTCTCAGAAAAAGAATAAATGAAAAAAGTACTAAATGCTTCTTTACCTTTATTGCTTTTATACCCTCTCCAAACTTTAAAAGATGTTTATAACCTTTGACCCAATGGTTTTGTTTCTTGGAATCTACTAGAGAGTCAGAGAAATTTCCATAGATGAGAAATTAGATTTAACATAAGCATCCAGCAATTAGGACTTGGTTAAATCAGTTTTTCATAGATTGATAAGTGGAATATTTTGCAATTGTTAAAAAAATCAGAATCTTTGCTTAATATGCTTACGACACAGTGAGAAATGAGAAAGGAAAGATATACAAATTGTACATATTAGACAATATGACTTTAATCTTTGTTTAAAATATCTGAAAATATGAGAAGAAAACACATGAAATGTAAATAATGGGGGCTTCTAGTTGTGAAATTGTTGGTAATTTCAATTTTACTTTCTTGCTTTTTGTTTTGTTTACTTTTTATAATTTTAGAATTTCTGAATGAGTATATGGTACTTTAGCAACAAAATATTTAGAACTTGTTTTATAAAACCATTTTTACCTTTGATGTTTATCCACTTATTAAATAACTCTATTTTTGTCAAAAAATAGACAAAAGGTAAACGTACATACTTATTTTCTTATCAGGAAAAGGCACTATCATAATTTATTTCCCCAAATTCTGCAGCCTTGACTGATGCTTGTAGCCTCATTGAAATTGCATGCTCAGCTCTTTTGAATGCTACACAAGCCCTTTGAAACAAACTGAAACTACAAATAACATGAAGCCAAATCTATGCCAGGCATTCTTGTTATTTTTGCCACCCTGAAACACCTTTGGCACCATCAAGAAAATATTCACTTACCTGCGGTGTGGGTTTCTAAGGACATGAGCTTTTGTTTTCTGATTTATTTTTTATTTTTATTTTAGATTTGGGTATACACATGCATATTCATTACAGGGTGTAGTGGTGAGGATTGGGTCTCAAGGGGCCCATTCTCCAGATGGTGAACACTATTTCACATAGGTAGCTTCTGAACCATAAGGCCACTACCCTCTTCCCCCGTTTGGTGTCCCCAGTGTCTATTATTTCCATCTTTGTGACCGTCTGGCTCCCACATGTGAGTGAGAACTTGCTGTATTTGGTTTTCTGTTTCTGAGTCACTTTACTTAGGATGATGATCTCCAGTTTCATCTATGCTGCTGCAAAGGACATTATTCTATTCTTTTTTATTGCTGTATAGTATTCCATGGTATATATGTACCACATTTTCATTATCCACTGATTGGTTGATGGGCATTTAGGTTGATTTCATATCTTTGCAATTGTGAATTGTGCTGCAGTGAACATGTGGGTGCAGGTGTCTTTGTTATATAACAACCTCTGTTCCTTAGGGTAGATGCCTAGTAGTAGGATGGCTGGATCAAATGGTAGATCTATTTTGTTCTTTGAGTAATCTCCATACCACTTTCCATAGAGGTTGTACTAATTTGCACTCCCACCAACAGTGTATGTGTTGCCTTTTCTCTGCATCTGCACCAGCATCTATTGTTTTTTGATTTTTAAATAATGGCCATTCTGACTGGTATAAGGTGGTATCTCATTGTGGTCTTAATTTGTATTTTCCTAATTATGAGTGGTGTTGAGCATTTTTTCATATGTTTGTTGGCCATTTGTGTATCTTCTTTTGAGAGATGTCTATTCATGTCACTTGTTCACTTTTTAATGGGGTCATTTGTTTTTTCTAGCTGATTTGTTTGAGTTCTTTGTAGACTCTGGATATTAGTCCTTTGCCAGATGTATAGTTTGCGAATATCTTCTTCCATTCTGTAGATTGCCTGTTTGCTCTGTTGACTGTTTCTTTTGCTGTGCAGAAACTTTTTAATTTAATTAAGTCCCACTTATTTTTGTAGGTGATATTAAAGCAGATCAGTGTAAAACAGATATAAAAGAAAACCAGTATACCTGGAACAGGGAGAGCCTGGGACCATTAGTTAGGAATTTAACTTTTGGAGTAAAAACAATGGGAAGGCATTGATGTGTTTTAAGCAATGGAAACTAGAAGAAGGGTGGGAAAGCACAACCAGATTTTTATTTTAAAAAGATCATCTGGTTCCAGGCTCTGGAATGTTGGAGGGGGTTAGCAAGAGCAGACGCCATCTTGGTGATGTGTTTCATCTTCAGAACCTGAGACCCATCTGGTCAAATATTTGTGTGTATATGGAAAATTTTAGGTCACTTGTTAAAAGGAGCTCATGAATGTCTGTTCTTGAATTCCCAAGGAAGGAAAAAAAAAAACCCCACCACTTTTCTCCCCCAAAAAGCTTCCAAAGAGGCTTCTGGCCTGTGCTCCTCATCAGTATCCATGTCTTCCGGATGTCACTGGTTTTGGCTGAGGAATGAGGAGCTGTTTGCCTCTTTTTATTGAATAATTTGTCTGCTGGGTTCCTAACTCCTGAGCTAGACTGGGCAAAACCAAGCCTCATCCTGGAGCCTGGGGTTTTGTGAAGGACTGCCTTACTGTTCACAAATATTTTGCCCTTTCCATGGGAGGATAATCCATCCCTGCCTGTTGAAATTGGACATCACCAGTGACTTGCTTGGGTGTCTAATGAAATGTGAGCAGAAAGGATGTGTATCACTTCTAAGTCAGAAGTTTTCCAAGCCAGAGCATGGTCAGTCTTGTTTTCTTTTGTCTTTGCAGGCATGCAACGAATATTTGTTGAAAAAGATGAATGAAAGGAAAGAACCCCAATTAGGTGTTAGGATAGCCAAAGCCTATTCCTGGAGTTTCTACTAACTAGTTATGGCATAATCATTTTGCTATTCTAGTGGCCATAAATGGTTCTTAAGATTTCCTTCATTTCTAACACCCTGTACAGATATAGTAGAAGTATAGTGATGATTTTTGGATGCTTATTGAAAGTGTTGCTCCTGCAGGCTAATGGGGAAAATACTTGAGTGGGGAGTGGGGAACAATGACTGGCAAATTCCTCTGTGTTTTTATATTTTATTTTTATTTTTTATTTTTGAGTTGGAGTCTCACACTGTCGCCCAGACTGGAGTGCAGTGCCACGCTCCCGGCCACCACATCCTCGACCTGCTGGGCTCCGGCGATCCCTTCGCCTCAGCCTTCCAAGTAGCTGGAACTACAGGTGCGTGCTACCATGCCCAGCTAATTTTTTTTTATTTATTGTAGAGATGAGGGCTCGCCAAGTTGCCCGGGCAGATCTTGAACCCGCAGACTCAGGTAATCCGTTCGCCCCGGCCTCCCAAAGTGCTGGGATTACAGGTTGAGCCACCGAGCCTGGCCCCCCTGTGTTTTTAAAGCAAAAATCACTCTTCAGGGTGGTACACTCTTCCCAGGTTTTTCTCTGCAAGCTGTGTTCCATCACCTTTCTTGACTCACCCACACTTTCCCTCAGGACATCAGAGGAAGGGCCAGCACATTCATTCTCACAGAGAAGAGCCTTAGGACTCTTTCCTGAGACCAGGAAATGAGAGAACTGTAGCTACAAATTGCTGTCAAAATTTATTCTTAATATGTGTTCTCTGGAGTCACTGTTTTGGTGAACTTAGTCCCTGGAGGCACCTTCTGGGATGATAGGATGCCTTCAGTGGGGAGTTGACAGTCCTGGGTTGTGTCTGAGGCTCGTAGGGGGCCATCACTATCTCCATTGGAGACAGATGTTTTCCCAGCCCTTAACCCGCTGTGGTTTCTTAGCACAAAGTCTCGGATCAGACTCTCCAGTGACACCCAGAGCCATCTTGCAGACGTGGTTTATGCTTCCGCCCCCGGGTACCCCACAGGGAAGAGTGTTCTACACAGAAGAGGAAGTAAACTTCACACTTAATTCATCAAGTTAAAACTGAGCTGTGGTGAAAGGAATGGGGTGGGGTGAAAGGAACACACATACACACATGCCCCAGAAGACCCCAGTGCATTGCTGCCTTTCAGCTTCTCTTGTGCTTTCTGCAGCTCGTGTCAGATTCCAAGGACACTCAGCTCCATACACGGGCACCAAGGTAGGGGGGCCTCCGCCATCCCAGAGTGTGTTACCTAAAACCAGGCACTGACCTTGAGGTCAGGAACTCTTGAGTTTTTAATCTCTCTGCTGTTCATGGCTAAGTGGGTGGCCTCTGAAATATTATTTAATGTTGCTGGGTTCTGATTTCTTCAATTGTATGGTGCCCAATGACCTCACGGTGACATTTCACTGCCAGTGAAAAATGGCGCCATCTGAATGTTTAGTCTTTACCTGGAAGAATATAAGGAAGAGTGTCTTGCCTGGGGATGATCCTGTGAACCTGGGGTCACAGTTTATCTGCTCAGATAGGGCAGGGATTATAACTATGGAAAATATTCCTCAAGTAAAAGGAAAGCTGCTCCCTTTCCAAAAATGAAAGTTGTGAAACTTACATCTCTCACTTTTCCCTGATTGCTCAGAACCAAATGTAAATTTTAATTGGCAAGTATGTTAGCACTTATTACGAACATATTTTCTTTTTTCCCCTTGGTCAAAGTTTTTTATTTTATTAACCTTATTGATTTGACAATCAGGATATAGATAAATTCAGTAACTAAATAAATGTATGCATAGCTTGAGGGGACCTTGTGGATTGCTAAATTCAACTACACCATTTACAGATTAAGCAGTTAAGTCTGCAGAGAAAGAACTGGGCCAAGTGCTCTTAGCTTGTTAGTTTCAAAGCTGGGTCAGAAAAGCAGGTCTTCTGATTTTTTAGACCAAGTCTCATTCCTCACTTCCATAATGACTGTTCTCAGAGAGTGGACCTTACCTGTGACAATAGAGACAAAGCAAAACAATTGTATTTGAGTTTCAGGAACAGACTTTTTTAGAAGTAAATAGTTTCTGGTACATGCTCCAGACAATTCTGTTAATTTTTGCTGGTTAGAAAATACTTTGGTCACATCTACGCTTGTGACTCCAGGTTATGTGTTCTTCTGGAGTGTTCTGAACCCTGTGGGCATTTCTGACTGCATAAAAGTTAGCAACAGTCTATCTACGTCCTGATGAAGCTTAGCAGCAATTCATCTTAGTTTAATTGCCAAGTGTGTAGTTATGACAGTGCATACATTTGAAATATTTATGGAATGTCTATTACATGTCAAGTTCTATGAATTCAATACATATGTAATATATATGGGTTAATATATATGTGGGTAAATGTAATCTATTATGTTCATACCTATTTTCTGTGTATGTGTGTCTTTTGGAGGCATTCTGTTGCCTGGCTTCTCCATATTCCCACATATCTTCAATTTCCATATTCTCTTTCCATTTTTTCTTCTAGCATTAAAGTAGAATAAAGGCCACCATGTATGATGAAGCAGGTGGTACACAGCACAGTTCTTATGGGCTCATTTATACCTATACAGTCATAAGAAACAATCTTGTGGTTCGAATTATGAAGTTACCATCCACTTGATGACATCTTGCCATCCTGAACTGAAGGCACAGCTTTATGTGAAATAAACCATCTTTCAAGGACTGAACTTGCAAATATGTATTTTAAAAATTAGATCGCAAAAATGCATTGGTGATGTTTTTCCTCTAGAGTTGGGCAAAATGACAAGACTGAATCCTCAGAAAAGATTCTTAACTCTCTTTATTGGTGTTGTCTCTGAGGACATACTGTGATGTTATAGTGTAGGAATAGCAGTGTCGCATACTTAAATATGGTTAGCCATATTATATAATCATAACACTGTAACAGAGGGTGCCAAAAAATGTATACACATTTTAAGAAAGGAAAAAACTATTAAAATTGTAATACTTAATATATACTGATAACAAAAGATAAATACAAGAGGTACAGTTATCACGTTTGACTTCTGTAATTACAAGAGGTGCTCGTAGTGGTTACTATCAGCATCCAGACACTTCTGATTCTGGCCAACTATTACAGAACTTGTTGCTATGTGAACTTGTGCAATTGCTTGTTGCAACTGCTTGTTGCAATTGTTAGGCTTGTTGGAGTTTCTGTTGCAGACTCATGCCTCCATTGTCCTCGTGCTTCCACAACGTTCTTCGCATTTCAAATACCTCTTCAGACTGGTCTTGTGCTCCTTGAAAGACAACCGTGCTTCTGCCGTTTTCTTGGACTGTCCTACCTGTTGCATGGTGATGCTAGCATTTATTTGATTAATGCCATCTTTTGAGTGAACGTCATACTACACATTGCTACCGTAATTCAATTCAACTTCAAAAAGTAATACATAGTTAACATCACTTAAAATGAGTATACATTTTTTTGCATCCCCAGTGTTTATATGTCATTCTGTCTCCAAGGAGTTCTTAGTAATTTACAAATTGTTTTTAAATCTGGTTATAGCTCCCAGATTCTCTAGAAAGCAAGCAGGGACAAGTTCTATGAAAACTGTTTAAGTCAAGGAATTTGAGATGCATTGAGTTGCAAATCCAGACTTATCCAGTATGTCAGTGTCTGACTTAGATACTCTTGGCACCCACATCCTTCCTGTTTTTGTTGTTTTTCAGTGGGGACCTAGAGGCTTCATTCCTATTTGATCAATCTCTTTTTTACAGCCTTCTTCCTAAACATCATCACACCTCACTCTCCTGCATGAAGTTCAAGTCAGTATGGAATCTGTGCTATTTTTGTGAGAATTTGAGACCCCCCTTCAGTGCATCCAGGAGATTTTTTGCCAGCAGTTACAACCACATTGTTTTGGGCGAATCTTTTAAAAAATATTTTAAAAATATTTGGTGGATAAGAATAATGTTTCACTGGATTTTAGAATTTTGCCAATGAAGGGAGGTAATGGGGTGCAGTGGACAAGACACTTGCCTGTGATTCAGGGACCTGGGTTCTAGTCTAGCATTTATGCAAGTTTGGCCTTTGCCAGAGGCCTATGAGCTGTGCTGGGGACATGAAGACCTTCCCCAGGTGATGGGTCTTCAGGAAGTGACCTTGACCTATAAGGGAAGGTATAACTGGGGCCCTTTAGTGCCAGTTCATTTCTGTAAAAACATAATCTTTCCTTCCTGTCTTGTCACTATCCCAGACTTTTGGAAATTTAAAACACAAGGACAGGGTTAGAAATAATTGCTGCCATTCTTGAGGTCTTCACTTGTGTGTAGTCATTATTCCCTTTCGTCTTATGATCTAGATTTTAGCTGTGTGACCTCGGGCAAATGACATAACTAGTCTGGGTCTCAGTTCCACCAAATATAAAAAAGGAGGGGTTCGACTAGATCTAGTGGTTTTCAAATCGGATTTGTGACACTCTAAGAATTAGGGGAGAGTCCTTAGAAGCTGCTGAGAGCGTCAAAGAAGCTTCCACATGGGCAGGTCTTGGACTAGAAGTCCTTTTCCTCCTTTTCGGTCACAGGAGCTTTGCTATTTATCAGTGTTAAATAGTGGAGTTATTTGAGTGTCCTTGTGTCTTCGCTTTTAACAAAAAATTTAAAAAGTAAAAGCAATTGAAAAAAATTTAAAAATAAGTAAAGCTTGTAGAATAAGGATATAAAGAAAGAAAATACTTTCACATAGCTGTGCAGTATGTGTTTTAAGTTACATGTTATTACAAAAAAATTCAAAAAGTTAAAAAAATTTTAAAAGTTTATAGAGTAAAAATGTTACAGTAAGTTAAGATTAATCTATTATTAAAGAAAATAAATTTTAAATTAAACGTAGTATAACCTAAGTACACAGTGTTTATAAAGTCTACAGTAGCGTACAGGAATGTTCCAGTCCTTCACATTCACTCACCACTCACTGACTCACCCAGAGCAACTTCCAGTCCTGCAAGCTCCATTTGAAATCTTTTGTACTGCATTTTTACTGCACCTTTCCCATGTTTAGATATGATTAGTTACACAAATACCATTGTGTTACAGTTGCCTACAGTATTCAGTACAGTAACATGCTGTCCAGGTTTGTAGCTTAGGAGCAATAGGCTATACCACATAGACTAGGTGTTTAGTAGACTATCCCTTCTAGGTTTGTGTAAGAACACTGTGATAATCACCCACTAAAGAAATTCTACCGATGCATTTGTAAAAACATTCCCCCATTGTCATTAAGCATTCATGGCTGTAACAGTTTTCAAGACAGTGGACAATAGCTTATACATATGAGGAAAGTACCAAAGGCCAGGGAAAGAATCACCCAAAAGCATTAGAAAGAATGGCTAAGCCTGGAATAGTGCCTATTCCCACCAGACTGGAAAACTTTAAAATTCATGAAGCACTGGGTAGAGTACTCAGGAAAGTCATGTCTCAGTGGTGGGGAATAATTAGCCCTAGGCTAAACACTGCCTAACAAGACTTGAAAGCAAGAACAAAAAGGACCAAACTGTTTCTTTATAATTTAATTGTATCTCAGAATAGAGCTCAAAATATTTATGAGAATACAAAAATACCCAGTACAAAACGAGGTGCAGTTTATAATGACCAAAATCCAATAAAAAATTACCAGGCATGCAAAAAAAAAAAAAAAAAAAAAGGGAAATACAACCCACAATGAAGGGGGAAAAAAAAAAATCAACCTAAATGATTGACGCAGATGTTAGAATTAGACAACAAGAACATTCATTATAACTGTATTCCACATGTTCAAAACATAAAAAGTAGAGACATGGAAGATGTTAAAAAGAGAAAAAAAGTACAAATCAAGCTTTTAGAGGTGAAAGCTACAATGTCAAAGGTAAAAAAATATATTATATGCGATTAATGGCAGGTTAGACATTGCAGAAGAAAAGATTAGTGAATCTAAAGACATAACAATAGAAACTACCAAAAATGAAACACATAGAGAAAAAAAGAATTAAAACAACAACAACAACAAACCCAGAGCATCAGCGAGCTATGGGACAACTTCAGGAGGCCTAACAAATAAGAAATTGGAGTTCTTGAATGAGGAAAGGGGGAAGGGCAAAAAATTATATGAAGAAACAACAACTGAAAAATTTTCATATTTGATAAAATCTGTAAAATCCTATTTTTCAGATAAAAATCTGTAAAATCCTATGTATGTATGTATCCTTTTGTTGCTATAACAAATCATCACAAGCTTGTGGCTTTAAACAATACAAATTTATTGTCTTGTAGTTCTGGAGCTCAGAAGTCTGAAATGGGTCTTAGTCTAAAATCATAGTTGACACTATGATTTAGCTTCTTTCCTTTTAGAGGCTCTGGAGGAGACTCTGTTCCTTGCTGTTCTAGTTTTTAGAGGCTAGGCGCTGTTTACATTCCTTGACTTGGGTCTGCATCACTTTAATTTCTTATTCCATGTTATGGCTCCATTTCTGACTTTGACCTTCTGCCTTCCTCTGACAAGGACCCTTGTGATTATATTAGACCTACCTAGATAAACCTGGACAATCTTCTCATCTCAAGGTCCTTAACCTAATCACACCTGTAGAGTCCCCTTTGCAATGTAAGTTAACAAATTCATTATGAGTTGAATTGTGTCCCACAAAAAGTTGAAATTCTAACGTGAGTTACCTGTGAGTATAACCTTATTTGGAAATAAGGTCTTTGCAGATATACGTAACATGTAAATTAAGGTGAGGTCAAACTGGAGTTCTTAATCCAATATGACTGGTGTCCTTATGAGAGAGAAGAAAGATACAAAGAAAAGAGAGTATTATGTGAAAACACAGACCTAGAAGGAGGATGGCAATGTAAAGACAGAGGTAGTTATACTGCTACAAGTCAAGGAATACCAGGGGCCACTAGAAACTGGAAGAGGCAAGAAAGAATCCTCCCTTAGAGGTTTCAGAGGGAACCTAGCTCTACCAGCACCTTGATTTTAGACTTTTAGTTTCCAGAACTGTAAGAAAATAAATGTCTGTTGTTTTGGGTCATACAGTGGCTTTGTGGTGATTTGGATTTTTTTTTGTTTTTGAGTTGGAGTCTCACTCTGTCACCCAGACTGGAGTGCAGTGGCCGCTCCTGGGCACTGCAGCCTCGACCTGCTGGGCTCTGGCAATCCTTCCGCCTCTGCCTTCCAAGTAGCTGGAACTACAGGTGTGTGCTACCATGCCCGGCTAATTTTTGATTTATTGTAGAGATGAGGTCTTGCCAAGTTGCCCAGGCTCAGTTACCCTCGGGCTCAGGCAATCCGCTCACCTCAGCCTCTCAAAGCGCTGGGATTTCAGCCTGAGCCACCGAGCCCAGCTTGTGATGATTTGTTGTAGGAAACCAATACAATAGGAATTAGGATGTGGACATTTTGGGGGAACTATTATTCTTCCAAATCGTAACACAGATCCAAGAAACTCAAGAAACCTCAAGCCCAAGAAACTTGAAGAGAATTATGCCAAAGCACATCAGAATTAAATTGCCAAAAATCACTTACAGAGAGAAAAATTATAAAAGCAGCCAGAGAAAAGAGCCATCTTAAATACAGAGGAACAAAGATAAGGATGATAGCAGATTTCTAGTCAGAAGCAATGTAGGTGAGAAGACAGCAGAACAATATCTTTAAAATACTGGGGAAAAAAACTGTCAACCTTGAGTTTTATACCAAATATACAAATATCCCACTTTTTTGGTTATCCAAATTTTATATCAAATATACATATCCAAATTTTTATACCAAATATAAAAATATCATTTGAAAATGAAAGGAAATAGACAACTTTAGACATACAGAAGGTAAAAGCATTCATTACCAGAAGAACTTCACTACAAGAAATGTTAAAGAAATTCCTACAGGCAGAGAGAAAATTATACCAGATGGAACTACACTAGGGATGGAACAGAACACACAAGAAATGGTAACTACATGAGTGAATATGGAAGACTTTCCCCTTTGTTCTTAATCTTTTCAAAAGAAAATTGACTTTTAAAAATAATAGGAATATGGTTATTACATTGTAAAATATGTAAAGGTAAAATGTGTGACAGCAGTAGTACAAAGGCTAGGAGAGAAAAATGGAAGTATGTGATTGTTAAGATTATTATGCAGTACATAAGATGGTTATATCACTTAAAGGTGGATTGTGTTAAAGAGGTATAATATATCCTAAAACAATCACTAAAATAATATGACAAAGATTTATAACTAAAAATCCAATAAAGAAGATAAAATGAAATCATATAAAGTAATGCAGAATGATAACTGCTTAAGAGTTGTATAGGAGAATGACCTTATTCTTAAAAGATATTGATGAAGTGTTTGGGCGTGAGACATAATGGTATAGGAAACTTACTGTCAGAGCATTAAGGAAAAAAGTGTATGTAAGAAAACACACAAATTATAAAACAAATCAGGGAAATGTAGATAGTAGGCCAATCTGGGTAAAGGGTATATGGATGTCCTTTGTTCATTCTTGCAACTTTTCAGTATGTTTGAAATTTTTTTTGAATTACCCATTCTAGGCAAAGGACTTGGATAGGTATTTCCCCAAAGATGATATACAAGTAGCCAACAAGCATATGAAAAAATGCTTCACATCACTAATCATCAGAGAAGTAATCCACAGTAAGATATCACCTCACTCCTATTATGATGGCTACTATCAAAAAATAAGTGTTGGTGAGGATGTGGAGAAATTAGAAGACGTGTGCCTTGTTTGTGAGATTACAAACTGGTGCAGCCACTATGGAAAACAGTATAGAAGTTCCTCAAAAAATTAAAAGAAGGACTACTATATGATTTATCAATTCTGCATTTGGGTATATATTCAAAAGAATTGACAGCAGGGTTTTGAAGAGATATCTGAGTACCCATGTTTATAGCAGCATTATTCACAGTAGCCAAAAGGTGAAGCAACCCAAATGTCCACCAATGAATGAATGAATAAAAAAATGTTTATTCCTATCCCTGAATTGTACCCCACATCTTTACAAAAAATGTGGCATATACATACATTAGAATATGATTCAGTCTTAAAAAGGAAGGAAATCCCATCACATGCTACACGGATGAACCTTGAGGATATTGTGCCAAGTAAAATAGGCCAGTCACAAAAGGACAAATATTATATTGCTCCACTTCTATGAGGTATCTAAAATAGTCAAATCAGTAGAAACAGGAAGTAAAATGGTGGTTACCTGGGACTAGGGACCAAAGGGGAATTGTTGTTTAACGAGTATAGAATTTCAGATTTACAAGATGAAAAAGTTCTGGAGACTTGTTTCACAACAATGTAAATATACTTAATACTAAACTGTACACCTAAAAATGGTTAAGTTGGTAAGTTTTATGTTATGTGGTTTTTAAAATAAAAAATTAATGCGAGTCAGAAGAAGAAGCGAGAGTAGAGAAATTGTGGTATATCGTTACAGTGGAGAACTATTCAGCAATAAACAGGAGTAAACTATTGATATGTACAACAACATGAATAAGTCTCAAAATAATTATGCTGAAGGAAAGACCAGAAAAATGGTGAATATATGATTTCATTTATATAAAATTCTGGAAAGTGCAAATTATTCAACAGTGACAGTGGTGACCTGGGGACGGGCAGAGTAAGGCAGGCAGGGTGGGAGAAAGGGTCTACAAAAAGATATAAGAAAACTTTTGGGATTGCTGAATATGTTCACGCTCTTGATTGAGGTGATAGCTTTGCAGATGTATACATATGTCAAAATTTATCAAAGTATATACTTTAAATATGTACAGTTTATTTTATGTCAATTAGACCTTTATAAAACTGTTAAAAAAAACTTGCATCATCAGACGGCTTGATATCTAACTACTCTTTCTGTTCTAAATGATGAGTAAAGTTTCTGATGAGGAAATTGCTGATGGTAGGGTAAATTATTATAATCCTTCTAGAAAGGAATTTGGCAATGTGTATCAAGGTCCCTAAAAATGTTTATATGTTGCTTCTCAGAATCCTATTTTTGGCAATCTGCCTTAAAGAAGTAATTGAAAAGACAGTAACTATTATGAATATCCTTATAACTTCTCTCACCCCCACTCCAAATCCCTAAAAATGGCAAAAATATTGTCTTTAAAATGATGCTGAAAAACAACAAAGGAGTCTTCAGTTGACCAGAAATGTGATAAATTTTAAATGTATCAAATTTTACATTTGATGAATTTCAGAAAGAGAGAAGATAGATGAGATCAGATTGAAGAAGAAAATTACAACCCAAAGCTCATGTAGGAGAAAATTTCTGCAAAAGTGGGCATGGCTCCAAGGATGCTTTTAGCCTAGAGGTCTGGCAAGAAGTCGCCTAGGACAGGGTGATTTGTTGGGGTTCTGTAGCAGAAGAATCTAGGTCTGTTGACCACCTGTATCCTCCCTCTTTTCTGTCTCTTCCAACCCAGGGAATGAGCAACTAATGTGTTCCTTTAGGCAGAATCAGTTAGTGAGGAGAGGCTGGATGGGACCTTTGGTGACTGTGACACCCAGGTGATCCAATGAGCCCCCACATCAGGAGACTAAGTAAGGGCTACCCTAGGGAATAGCACATTATGTTCCTCACCCAGATCACAGAAGACAGACTAGAGTTCACACTGCCCAGAACAGTATGTCCTGCTCTCTCCCACAAGTAGACTGAAGCCACACAAACATTGAAATAAAAGGAATGAAAGAAAGTTTAAAAGGAAAATGCTAACCAAAGTAGAGCAAATTTGGCAAATCTATAATATCGGATAAAAGAGAATTCAAGGCAGATATTATTTAGAAGGCCAAAGAAAAAATGTTTCAGAGTGATAGAAGAGTATATCAATCAAACCTTTATGACTCTGATAACATAGCTTCTAAATACATAAAGCAAAAACAAATAGAAAATATAAGAATAACTGGATAGCTCCACAATCACAATGAGCTTTAGCATACATGTTCTACCCCACATCTTTAATACAAAAAAAGAAATAAACTAATCAAGTACACTAAAAATAAGTATAGATATAAAGGATTTGAATAACATATGGGGAAATTTGGCAACTATATGAAGCCAACAAGCAACATACTTTTTTCAAAACCACATTAAACATTCAGAAAAAAAGTTTATATATTAGAAAATTTTAGCAAATTAAAAAAAAGAATTCACATAGGCTATTCACTGCTCGTGATTAATTGAAATTAGAACTCAAGAAGAAAAAAACAGTGAAAATAAAACAAAACCCAACTATACTCCTTGAAATAAAAAAAAAAGTCCACATTTTAACACTTGGGTTAAAGAGGAAATAAAAGCAATTTAGAAAGTACAACATGTTAAAACCAATGATATGGCCAAGATAGTACTTGGAGAATATTTATTATCCTAAATGTACTTATTAGGAAAAACAAGGAAGACAATAAATAAACTAATATTTGAAATCAAGGCACTAGATACATCTGAGAAAAACTCAAAGAATGTGGAGTGATGGAATTAATAAAGATAAAAGTAAAAATCAATTATGCAGAAGTTTAAAAATAAGCAAAGTAACAGCTGAATTGCTAACACCGAAAACTGGTTCTTTGCAAAGGCCTGTGTGTTCTGGTTACATATTCCAGGACTTCTTTGTCATATCCTTCCTTCTTCTACCCTGCAATAATCTCAGGTACTAAAAAGGAAACTTGGTGGATAGCCCATTATATCTCTACTCAGAGGCCCTGACTACTGAATTTAACATACTTAATATACTTGTGAGAGGTGGCATTTAGCAGTTTATTCTATTAAGTATACACATGATGTGTTAGGAAATTTGAATGCAGCCTATAGATCTATATAATTTCAGTGATTTGCCCAAGGTCATAAAGCTATTGAGTAACAAAGCTGAGATTAGAACTCAAGACCCTAAACCTCCTCTTACCCAGTATTTTTCCAGCCTCCTAAACTTGACATGTGGCACATGCCTCTATGCATTTTGCACATGCCATTCCCTTTACTCGGAGCCTCAGGCCAATGTGCCTGCTAACTTCGGCCATCTGGAGGATCCCTGCTTCCTATTTAACACTACTCATCCCATCTGAAGGTTTTCTTTCCCTGACCTTTCCCTGGGCTTCGGCCTAAATGATCACAGCCTACTTGGAGCTAAGAACACATCTATTGTTGGGACAATTGTACTTCTGTGATGCAGAGATTCATTTGGTCGATCTTCCCAACCAGATTATATGAGATGATACATGTAAAGCATTTAGAAAACATGTTGAGGCTTTTATGAAACGGCAGTAGTTGTTTATATAGTTCTTATAAGATCGTGCTATTATTAGACTGTGCTCTCCTTGAAGACTGAGGCTGGGTCTTATTCATCTTTTTTTATCTTCAAGTCCTAGCAGCACAGTTCAGGGCATGCCAAAATGGGGAGGTAGTAGGAATGGTTTACTGGGGCAGGATGGAATATTTTATCACCAATACTGTTTGAATTGCCTGTGATTTAAAAAAAAACCCTTATTTCCTGCACTTGGGATTATCCACCAGCCCTCACCCCCAGACCCTGAAACACCACTGCTGTGGTATATGTTGAAGAAATTGATTAGAGCTGGCTCATAAGCCCTCTTTCTACCTCTAAGTCTTTCCTTAAATAGGATAATGGATAATATTCCTTAATGACTGACTTGAGTGAGCAATTTCAAGAACTTGGAGAGAATGGTTTCAGGGGCCATGTTTGGTCTGAGGGTTCAATCTTCAAATCACACGATTGTCAAGACTCTTCATGATGTGGATTGACCTAGACATTTTTCCTAGAGATATTTATTAACCTAGAAATATTTCCTCCTCACTCATCTCACTGCTTCCTTCTACCCATCCTTCATTTCCTTCCAACTGGTCACCAGGATCTGCTTTGCTTCTTGAGCTCCATGAGATACAGCTGTCTTTGGAACCCAAATTTCACTGCACTCTCTGTTTTATACCTCAGCCTCCAGCAGGTGAATCTTTCGTGGGACTTAAGTATCACCAGGACAGGCCACGTCTTTTAATCTTTGGATTTTCCATAGAACTTTATATAGGTACTCATATATACGTAATTTCTCACTAAATATTTGTTAGATGAAAGGCTTCTTGGAAAACTTCAAGGCGTAAGATCTGGGATTTTGTAGACATGACTTTCCTAGTTCCCAGTTTATAGTAAACCCTCTGGTTTGATGTCCACAACTTACTTTCAAATATTTCAGCATTGGTAGTGTGATATTATCTCAGTGTTGTTTTAATCTACAACCTAGAGATGATCAGCTTCACTGGTCAGTAATATACCAGGAACAGTCAGCTTGCACTTAGTCAGAAAAAGGTCACGCATGAGGGGCACCTTCAATAAGCCATCTCCCATTAGTACTAGAAACTTTACTAGTTCACATAGAGAATATTATGTTAGTAAAGATGGTGGTATTCAAGACAAGTGGGTGGCTTAAATACGTTTTTGAGACATTTTCTACTCTTTTGTGAACAGGCTATGAGAAGCTAGTAGGTTCTTAGGGATGGGGCCATTGGTGCTCTGGTAAATGCTTAACAACAGGCTTGGCTGGGGAAATCTGTACTGTTTGCTAATTTCTGTGGTACAAATACTTCTACCATGGCCAAAATACCAATAAGAAGCCATTGAACAAGGGAAGAGATGTGCACAATTGGCGCAGGTTAACTGGTAGAAACCTGAATGAGCTGGACCCAACACACCTGTGTGCCCCTAAAAGGTCCTATGTCCAGGCAGTGGTTCCTAGGGTGGCTTCAGTCAAGTTAACTGAATCCTGCTGTGGAATGTCAACCAATTAGTCTTAGGTGAATGCCGTGTAAGCTGAGGGCAATGTTCTAAAAAGCACAGAGATCTGGGACATATGAAGCTTACACAACAGCTTGTTTGATGGTTTTCTGCCTGCTTGCTTCTGTCTGCATGTGTGGCTGAATTTTGTCTGAGATTCTAGTTCACCAAAACCTGTTAGAGAAGCTGGGAAGCAACTAACCTCCTTCTTCTAACTATGGCCTGCTACTGAGATCTACCAAAAAGAACCTAAAAGTTGTGCACACAAAATGGCTTAGGCCAATTTACAATGCCTTTGATAAATATTTGTTTAATGAATGCATGCTCCCAGTCCTTGGAAATCAGCACTATGGTTAGAGGTGATCTCTCAGACCCTGATAGATGTATTGCTGTGACTTGGCGAATATTTGATCATCTGGTTGGGTGTGAGGTGGACAACAGATTCTCACCCTGTGTAACTCTATATAACATGGCATTGCTGGGAGCAGGTGTTTTTGTTTAGATTCCCCGGCAGACTCTGAGACAAGGATTTTGTGTTGGTCATTCATCTGGGAGGTGATCCCAAGAGAATAAGAAGTGGGAAGAGACAAGGGAGAAAAGAAAATACAAGGAACATTAATGGGTGAGTTACCACTGTGGGCAGTTACTACTGTGTTGCAGACCTTCTGAGAGACTGGGTAGATCACACCTAAGAGTTGTTCCACCGAGGGATAAGAAAATCATTCCACTGAGGGATAGTCATTCCTACTTCCATGCCTCATTGGTTGCGAGAGCTGAGCGTGCTCCTGACTCCAGAGAAAAACCTTAGCGGGAGAGAGATGTTGGTGCTTGAGGAAGGAAGGCTTTGGCCTGTTTGGGAACCGTCTACTGATGCTTCAGATGACCTTCAGATGGGTTGAGGGAATATGGACAGGGCCCAGCTGACAGCAAGAAGACCAGCTTGCTTGCAGCAGAAGATCCTCCCCATTATCATGGCAGGCCCAAGGGCTCCACTCTTGGTAGGTTTATATGTGGGGGAGGGGCAGATGAAGAAGTTAGCATTTCACTCTACCCTGCTCTGTGGTAACTCACTTACATCGAGAGGGCTGGGGGCTGGACCCCGAGGTGTGGGGGAACCAGAGAGAAATAGTCACAAGTCTCGGCTAGTTTCCTTTTCGTTCTTTCTTTTTAAAAAAATTTTTAATTTTAAAATTGTGGGGTACAATTCAGGGTTAGGTATACAAATATTCATTGTGCAGGGACCCTTGTTGATGAGGTGTGCCCTCTTCCCCCAGCAGATTCCCACTACTGCCAATCCTACCGCTTTTCTTATTGACCACGCTCCCTGTGAATTTGGGAGAGAACATCTGCCTCTTGAGTCCTCACCACCACCACTTCCACTTCGTGGGAAAGGGCAATCCAGTTATGGTACCAGAAATCTCCCCAAACTCTTACATGTTCTTCTTGGAAACAGGGGAGCCTGGGGCTCCACCGGACTCCTAGTGTTGCCACTGCAACTCCTTCCTCACACCTACGTCAGCCACAGTGAAGAGCGTCAAACTTCATGGAGAATTGCAATGCAGTCCATGTGTTGGTGCTTTTGTCTCTTCAAGTAATATTTGCTAGCTCTTTATCTTAGCTGGTGGTGCCCCCAGGCTGTTGAAGGGCCAGACGCCACCTTTAAAAAATGCAAAAGAAAAGAAATAACCTCCACAAACCCAGAAAACTTTGGCAGTTGGCTGAGGTCAAATTGTTTAAATGAACATCAGCTTCTCCACCAAGAAGAGGAACTGAAAATTAAATCAGCCTAATAATAACCATTTGTTTCTCTCTCTGCACATACTGGTTGGCCAAACTGCCATCTGCTTCTAACCAGTACATTTTATTCATTTCTGGTTGCATTCTTGTCATCCCATTTCAATATGGAGATTTTTGTCCTGGAGCTAATTAGT
Organism: Tarsius wallacei; assembly: GCA_963574415.1. Classification (NCBI taxonomy): domain Eukaryota; kingdom Metazoa; phylum Chordata; class Mammalia; order Primates; family Tarsiidae; genus Tarsius; species Tarsius wallacei. The sequence continues at coordinate 14,721 of CAUYQG010060904.1, read as the reverse complement.
TTCAGCTGATATTTACTCAGCATCAAACTTTTTGGAGATAAATGCAAGTAGAATAGCCAGTTGGTGTGATGGAGTCTTTTTTTTTTTTTTTTCCTGTGTAAGTTTATGCCATCTTTACTCTCTTCTGTTTCCACATTTTTCTGAATAAGATGATAAAGCAAAACCCCAAATCCTATAAAATCTGTCAACATAAAAGGACAAGAGTTTCACAAGACAGATAAGAGAAAGAAATCATTTGTCAATCCTAGGGGCAGGTTCTGAATGGGAATGTAAAGCGATTTCTATGGCAGGAATATGTTGGCTGTATAAGGAAAAATTCTGCCTTGGCACAATGGGCCCTGTTTGCAGCCTACAGTTTGAGGATTTTTCACTAGAGACCTGAGAAGTTGTCAGTGTTAATAAAAAGAAATTTTCCTGATAATGGTTTTGGTGCACTGTGTGCAACCATGTGCTAGTCCCAGTGTTTGGTTTAAAAGAGGCTATAATATGGAATGCATTATACAGAAGAGCCAAAAATAACATCTGTCTCACAAATAAGGGGAAACGATCTCATTTCATATCGCTTCTTATTTGACAGCATCTTTTTTTTTCTTTACTGGAAAATTATAGTTTTGTATAGTTTACAGAAATAACATTTAAACATTGCATGTGATTTTAGACTCAAATGGGATCTACTTAATAAAACACACAAGCAATTAGAGAACTCCGTTGTAATCACTTCTGAAACCCCAGAAGGTTCACATGGACTGGCTGACTTGCTGCCTTCCCAGCCTCTTCCATTTCGGAAGCTTAGTAAAGGAAATCATTGCTGCCCACATTATGTATACAGATCATCTTTACCTAGCAGTGCAGATGTTTTTGAACTTTATGTTGCTACTGCTTGGGCAGATTTCTCATTTCTCAAATGAAAATTATATTCACCAGGGATTGAAGTTTCATGGACACAGACATTAAGCATGTTTGGCAGCCCATCCCAGACATCTTCTTAGGGAAGAAAGAATGATTAGGAAAGAAACCCCAGTTTGCTGTTTCTAATTTTAGGTAAGAGGGGAGTTACCTGTTTCAACTGTTCGCTAAGCCCACCTGCTTACATTTTTTTTTTTTTACCCTTCCAAGTATATGAACTCTTCTATAGGTCCAAGTATACTTGCATGAAGGTGACTATTTTGGCAAATGACAATCATGCTATTTTCATTAGGATTTGTCTTGCTCATAGACTTTATTCTATGCTTCATCTGTTTTGACCAAATGGGCCACCATATTTCAGAAGGAGCTGGTGTTCCGTGCTGTTATGATTGTGCTGTTATGATGGGTGAACTAGCAACCTTCAATTATTATAATCACAGTAGTTTTGTTGGAGATCACAGTCTTTGGTTTCAGTGTCCATATCCATTGGTCGAGTCATCTCTTGGATGCCAAGGAAGAGTCTATTTGGATAAATAAATGATCTATTATTTAAGTAATTCTGATAGTGTGTAATGGGCAATATTGAGGTGGTAGAGATGGTAGTGGTGTTAATAATGGAGGTGTTGGAGCTATTGGCAGTAGCGGTGTTGATGGAGGTGGTAGCGATGGGAGTGGTCTTGATGGAGATGGTAGTGATAGCAGAGATGATGGTGGTGGTAGACAAAGTGGTGATGGGGTGGTGAGACTATTTTGCCAGGCTCAGTCTTTGGAGGGAGTTATCTACAAGAGGCACTGAAGTCCTACTACAAAGGATGGTGGTCAAATCCTTACTATTTAAAGTGTGGTCCATACACCAATGGAGTTGCTCACTTCCAAGATTTGGTTAGAAATGTAAAAGCTCGGGCTCCATCTCAGAACTGAATTAGAATAAGTATGTTAGCAATATTCTCAGGTGATTTGTATGCACGCTAAAGTTTACAAGCACTGGTCTAAAGGAGAAATAGCCACAAACCCCTGTCATCCTTGTGACCATATTCTTGCCCCGTCTCCTGACCATGTGGGAATCTCAACCCATACTTACATATAAGATAAGGGAGGCCAGTGTTTTGCTGACCAGTAGATGGTTATGTGGGTTACACTCCAGGGTCCAGAGTCAGGTTTAAGTATGAATCCAAAAGAAAGCTGTTGCCCTGAAATTTGAGATTTTCTAGCTAAATATATCTTCTCTAAAGATTGCCATAGTGCTTGAAATTCTCATTAGAACTTTTTAAAGAAGCATAGATTTATAACAAGAATAAGACATTTAGCTGGGCACAGTGGCTCATACCTGTAATCCTAGCACTTTGGAAGACTGGTGAGAGGATTAATTTGTTCTGGAGTTCAAGATCAGACTAGGCAACATAAAGATACACACACACTAAGCACACACACACTAAGCACATTAGCAGAGATTCCTAGGTAGGTAGTGATATGTGTATAAATTGTGTTAATGAGTGGTATGTGTATAAATTGTGTGGGGGAGACAAAGTTGATTTCCACACATCTATTATGAATATGTATTGCTGTAGATCAGATGTGATCAAGTGCGTTCAGGGTGGTATGGCCATAGCCTGTATTGTTATATATCAAACTACATGAATACTCACTAGCTTAAGACAACAACAATCACTTATTTTTACTCATAAGTCTTATCATTTGGGCTGAGTTTTGTGAGGAAAGCTTGTCTGTGTTCCACAGAGCATTAGCTAGGTTGGCCCTACAGAGACTGGAGGATAGACTTCCAAGATGGCTCACTCACATGGCAGTTTGGTGCTGAACTAAGCTGACAGCTGGTGCTGTGCATGGGTCCCCTGTTCTTCTCCAGATGGGTGCTTTGATTTGGTCTTCTTCACAGCATGGTGGTTGAGTTCTCAGGGCAAATGTTCCAAAAGACCTGGACAAAAGTTGTAAAGCTTCTTATGATCTAACTTCTGAAGTCCCAGATGTCACTTCTTTGTGATGACCATTCTTTTGGGCAGTTGCCCTTTTTATATACCCCAATGGCTGGTATATTGTTTTGGACAGCACTAGTGTGGAGGTAGATAAGGAATCTCCTGCAGCATTGAAGCTGTATGAGAATTTTTAACCTGGACTTCACCCGCTTGCCCAGGTACTGAAAAATAAGGGGGATAAAAGCACTACACAAATAATGAACAAATAGGCTAAGCTACAGAGGACTCTAAAAATAGCACTGGCCTGGGAGAAACAAGTTAGTTGAGGTTAAGAGGAAGAAGGTCAAGGTGATCTCTGTCTCAGGTTGAGCTTACAAGATCAGGACGCTTATTGCTGAAACTACACTTGATATCACACACACTGTATGCAGAAATATTGAGCAGTGTTAGAGGTTAAGTAGAAGTTCCTCATGGTGGGAATATACTTTTTTGTGTGTGCCATAGAACACTTTTATTAAGGTCTTTCCCAGCATGATAATGTATAATGGCTTCTTATTCCTGTGCCTGGATTTCAAAGTTCCCCATAAGTGGGCCTCATGATAACTATGTCACTATATTTCCCCCAAATTTTCAACATTTTTGGCCTAGGCTCCATTCTCTTCAAGACTTTGATTTATCAAACTCTATCATGCATCCTTGTCTTTGCTTATGTTTACCCAGAAAGAAAATCTCTCTCTGACTTTTCCACCTAATCAAATAATATTTCTTCAAGATTTAGCTTCAGTTTTCCTCCTTCCACATAGCCTTTTCTGGCCACTCTGGCTATCAAGGAGCAATTTGTTCTTTGAACTCTGTTAGACCTCAATCAGTGTAAAGAATATTTCCAGCCTCACTCTACTCTTTATTTCCCATCCCCCTTGAGAAGGGGTTCCCCTTTTTCTCCATGTCCTCTTCTTAGTATTGGGTTTTCCTCTTGGTCCTCTCGCTTTTAGTTCTAATGCAAACACCATAAAAAATACCATTCAAATACAGGCATTTAATGATACAAAAGGCTTATAGTATTATCTTTCTCAGAGGTGTTTGTCTTTTAACTAGTGGTTGTACTCTTGTTTGATCTAAGTTAAATTAACAGATGTTTATCGAGCACCTAATATGTGTAAAGCAGTGAGGGGGGCTATAGAAATGTCAAATCAGCATTACACATGACTTGTTGCTAAAGAACTTAAATTTTAGCAGGAGAGGGAACCTAATATATATAAGGAGCAATAAAATACAGGTTTTATACTAAATTGTTGATTTTGGACACAAGGTATTTTGTGAGGATAGATTCACCACGAGAAAGACATGTAAGGGGCAACTGGCCATGCTTCTGCCATGCTAGGCTTCTCAAGGTGCTTAAATAATGACCCCCTGTGGTTCTGCTTATATAGTGGGAGTGGTCAAGAGTTCCCAGGAAAGTTGCTTAGGGTAGAGGTGGCAGTAGTGGTGGATGGGGAAGACAGGGGGAAATTCTAACTCATTGTGTTTGCAGATGCAATCACGTGACTGAGAAAATTATAAAGGAGGTGTGAGGACATGGGAGATGTCACTATGTTCCATTTTCACTAAACAACTAGGTTTCTTTTTCTTTTTCTTTTTCAATTCAGAGTTAAGTATACAAATGTCCATAATACAGGTATGCTTGTTGATGAGGTATGCCCCCGCCCCATCCCCTGGCAGGTTCCCACTACTGCCAATCCCACTGCCAACACCCCCCAACCACCCCACGGCAGTTTCCCACTACTGCCAATCCTTTTCTTATAGTATTGCAATAATTGTTCAGTCTGCTTATGAGTGGGAACATGTGATACTCAATTCTTTGTTTCTGTGATAGATCACTAGTATTATAGACTCTAAGTCCATCCAAGTTGCCGTGAAGTTCATAATTTTGTCCTTTCTTATGGCTGTGTAATATTCCATCATGTATATGTACTACAATTTTTTAATACAGTCCTTTTTCAATGGGCAGCATGATTGGTTCCATGTTTTTGCTATTGTGAACAATGCTTCAATCAACAAGCCTGTGCAGGTATCTTTTTCATAGAGTGATTTAAGTCCTTCTGGGTATATTTCCAGTAGGAGGATTGCAGGGTCATGTGGAAGGTCAACTTTTAGACCTTTTAAGAATTATTAAACTGTTTTCCACAGAGGTTGCACTAGTTTATACTCCCATCAACAGTGTATAAGCATTTCCTTTTACTGCATCTGTGCCAGTACCTATTTATTTATCTATGTATTTATGTATGTATATATGTATGTATGTATTTATTTATTTTAAGTAATGGCCATTCTGGCTGGCATACCTTGGTATATCACTGTGGTTTTAATCTGCATTTTTCTGATGATTAGCAATGTCGAACACTTTTTATTATGTTTGTATATCTTCTTTTGAGAGATGTTCGTTCATGGCATTTGTCTACTTTTTAATGGAGTTATTTGCTTTTTCTTGCTGATTTTTCTGAGTTCTTTGTAGATTCAGAATATTAGTCCTTTGTCAGATGTATTGTTTGTGAATATTTTGTCCCATTCTGTAGGTTGCCTATTTACTCTGTTGATTATTTCTTTTGCTGTGCAGAAGCATTCAGTTTAATTTAGTCCCACTTACTCATTTTTGTTTTTGTTGTATTTGCTTTTGGGGTCTTAGTCATAAATTATTTACCTAGGCCTATGTATAGAAGAGTTTTTCCTAGGTTTACTTCTAGGAATTTTATGGTTTCAGGTTTTATATTTAAAACTTTAATCCATCTTGGGTTAATTTTTGTATATGGTGAGAAATAGGGATCAAGTTGCATTCTTCTGCTTGTGGTAAAGTCCAATTTTACCAGCACCATTTATTGAATAGAGTGTCCTTTCTTCAGTGTATGTTGTAGTCTGCTTTGTCAAAAATCAGTAGGTTGTGGGTATTTGGGTTTATTTCTGGATTCTCTACTCTGTTCATGTGTCTGCCCTTGTACCAACACTCTGCTATTTTGATTTGTATAACCTTGTATTATACTTTAAAGTGGATAATGTGATGCCTTCAGCTTTGTTCTTTTTGTTTAGGATTGTCTTGGATATTTGGGCTCTTTTTTGATTCCATATGAATTTTAGAATTTTTTTTTCTAATTCTGTGAAATATGATGTTGGTGGAAGTGTGACATTAGGTTGCCAATATGTGACCTTTTAACCTTTTTTATGTAGGTCATAAGCACTATAAGTTTTCTTCTGAGGAAGCTTTCTCTGTATCCCAAAGATTTTGATAACTTGTGTTGCTGTCACTCATTTTGAGGAACTTTTAAATTTTCATCTTGATTTCATTGTTGATCCATGGATTATTCAGGAGTAGATTGTTTAATTTCTGTTTCTTTGTTTGGTTTTCAGAGTTCCTTTTGTGTTGATTTCTAGCTTTATTTCATTGTGGACTGAGAAGATTCTTGGTATTACTTCATTTTTTGAAGTATTTGAGACTCAAATTGTGGCTTATCTTATGCTATCTCTTGGAAAATGTTCCATGTACTGATGGGAAAAACTTTGGGGTAGAGTTTTCTGTAGATTTCTGTTAGCCCATTTGTTCTAGAGTCCAATTTTAAATCCAATGTTTCTTTATTGACTTTCTGCCATGATGATCTATTACTCTCAGGTGTTGAAATTCCCCATTATTATTGTATTGCTGTCTATGTCTATTCTTAGATCTAATAGAATTTGTTTTATAAAGCTATAGTTTTAGGTGCATATATATTTAAAATTTCATATCTTACAGCCTTTTTTTTTCTCCTTGAGTCAGAATCTCACTCTGTTACCAAGGCTGGAGTGCAGTGGCACACTCACAGCCATGGCAGCCTCGACCTGCTGGACTTGGGTGATCCTTCCTCCTCAGCCTTCCAAGTGGCTGGAACTACATACGTGCACCACTGTACCTGGCTAATTTTTTAAAATTTATTGTAGAGACAGGGTCTCACCAAGTTGCCTAGGCTGGTCTCGAACCCATGGGTTCAAGAAATCTTCTTGCCTCCACCTCCCAAAGTGCTGGGATTACAAGCATGAGTCACTGTGCCGGGCTCAGATACTGTCTTTTTTACGAACTGAAGTTTTGTGACAACCTTGTACAGAGCAAGTCTTTTGGTACCATTTTCCCCAAACCATGTGCTCATATTTTGTCTCTGTGTTACATTGTGGTAATTCTTGCAGTATTTCAGACTTTTTCATTATTACTATATCTGTTATGGTGATCTGTGATCAGTGATTTTTGATGTTGCTATCGTAGTAGTTTTGAGACATCATGAACTGTAGTCATATAAGACTGTACTCATATAAACATCTGTGTACAGACAAAAAAAATTTATATCTTGTTGAATTGATCCCTTTTTTAAAAAAGATTTATTTTTTATTTTTATTATTTTTATTTTATTTTAAAATTGTAGGGTACAATTAAGGGTTAGATATACAAATATTCATTGTACAAGTACCCTTGTTGATGAGGTGTGCCCCCCTTCCCCAGGCAGATATCGACTACTGTTAATCACACCTCCCTGCCCCCCCTGTAGCTTCCTGCTACTGTCAATCCTTTTCTTATAGTATTATGGTGGTTGTTTAAGAACATTTGATACCCAGATCTTTGTTTCTGTGAAAGATCACTCAGTATTATAAACTCTAATTCCATCCTGAACGCGCCTGATCTCTTCTGATCTCAGAAGCTAAGCAGGGTTGGGCCTGGTTAGTACCTGGATGGGAGATCCCTTTTTTATTGTATAATTACCCTCTTTGTCTTTTTTTTTTGCTGTTGTTAATTTAAAGTTTGTTTTATCTGATATAAGAATAGCTACTACTGCTCATTTTTGTTTTCAGTCATGTGGAATATTTTTTCCCATGCCTTTACCTTGAGTCTACAAGGGTTTTTGTGAGTTAAGAGGTCTCTTGAAGGCAGTAGAGATTTGGATTGTGTTTTGTTTATCTTTTCTGTTAATTGACATCTTTTAAGTGGGCCATTCAGACCATTTGCATTCAAAGTTAGTAATGATATATGCTGTACTGCTCCATTCATCATGTTAATTGTTACCTTTTTGTTTTGATATCTCCATTGTGTTGATGTTTTATAATCCCTGTGAGTTTTACAGTTTCCAGTGTTTCTCTACTGGTGCATTTCAACTGTTGGTTTCCACATTTACAATGCCTTTGAGCATTTCCTGTAGAGCTAGTCTAGTGGTTACAAACCTCCTCAGCACTTAGTTTTCTGAGAATGACTTTATTTCTTCTTCATTTATTAAACTTAGTTTTGGGGGTACAAAATCCTGTACAGAGAGTTATTCTGCTTGAGGAGATTAAAGATAGGGCTCCAATTCCTTCCGGCTTGTAGAGTTTCTGCTGAGAGGTCTGCTGTTAATCTGACAGGTTTACCTTTATGAATTATTTGATATTTTTGTCTCACTGCTCTTAGAATTCTTTCCTTCTTGCTGATTTTGGATATCCTAATGACTATATGCCTCGGGAATGGAGTTATTGCAATTAATCTCCCAGGTGTTCATTGGGCTTCTTGTATCTAGCTGTTTACATCCCTGGCAAGGCCAGGGAAATTTTTCTCAATTATTCCCTTAAATAGGTTTTCCAACCTGTTGCTTTTTCTTCTTCCAAAGGAGCACCTATGATTCTTAGATTTGGACATTTGTCATAATCCTACATTTCTTGGAGACTTTGTTGAGATCTCTTTTTTTTTTTTTTTTTGAGTCGGAGTCTCACTTTGTCGCTCAGACTGGAGTGCAGTGGCCGCTCCCGGCCACCACAGCCTCGACCTGCTGGGCTCCGGCGATCCTTCCGCCTCAGCCTTCCAAGTAGCTGGAACTACAGGCGCGTGCTACCACACCCGGCTAATTTTTTTTTTTTAATTTATTGTAGAGATGAGGTCTCGCTTGCCCAGGCGGGTCTTGAACCCGCGGGCTCAGGCAATCCACTCACCTCAGCCTCCCAAGGCACGGGATTACAGGCTGAGCCACCGAGCCCAGCAAGTATATTCCTAAAAATCAAAAATTCCTATTGCAAAATAGATGAATTGATCATTTGTCAATTAGTTTTGCTAATAAGTTAAAGTTTCTCTCTATTTTATTCCATTTTGCTTGATGAAAGCAATGTGAAATCCTGTATAAACAAAAATATTATGAAGACATATATAAGACAGGACTGTTTCCATATCTCAGCAGACATCTTACAGAAAAGTTTCTTGATTTTGTTTATAATATTTTGTTTGGTGAACAATGTATACAAGTGCTCACATCTACTCCCTTGCATGTATGAGAGATGTTTGCTGTAGAGTCAGTGACACTGTTTTAACAACCTGAATTCAGGATGTCTGTTCCTGATGAAGGGCTTCTGAAATATGAAAGACGGATGTTATTTATCAGTAAAATATTTAGCTGTGTTGTTGAAAAGAACAGAATTAGGTGGCATCCGGATGGGGCCCGGTATCTAGGACATTTGCTTACCCTAACACTCAAGAAAAACCTACAAAAAAGGGGAAGAGTGATTATTATTTGCATCGTGGTAGATAAAAACTGAGTGACTGACATATGATCTTCGTACTTTGCTGCCATGTGGTAGTAGCATTTCCCTCAGCTCCTCTTAATATCTTTCACTTCTAAAACCTCACTTAACCAAACAGAACACTTCTAAACTCTAAGGAATGTTGTTTAACAGAGTCCCACTGGAGAAATTCAGTTGCTGGCTCATTCATCCATTGAGTGTTTATTTCTTGCTAGGAAGATGAGAAACAACCAAGAAGGAGGTTGGGAAAAGATTGTTGGAATTGTGAAGAAATGAAAATATTTAAATCATGCTGAAGGAAAACAAGATCTTGTGTCCTTTGGACGTCACTGAAAGGGACTTTGTCTGCTGTTAACAGCAGCCAACTCCTCCCTGCACAAGGCCACACACAACTCTCCCAGGTGAATTGAATCCACTATGATGAGGTGTGTTATGAAATCTGTGCCACTGGGTCTTCCCCAAGGCACTTATGTTTCAGGTAGAAACCAGATCCATTCTCTGCATCCTTTTCTATAAGGTGAACACAGAGAAAAGGACCACCCCCCCCTTAGCTGGAACCACCAAGCCCTGAGGGAAGAACGAAGATGCCTCTGTCCTCATAAACCACAGCTGTCACTGTCATCTTCCGAGAGACCCTGCTCTTCAGCTGGCCCACCTGTGGGTGTCTTGGACCCTGTGGGGCATGGCCTTATCAGCCCTGCAGTTCCCTCCATGGCTCCTGTGTTACACACCGCCTGTGGCCTCGGCTTCTCCGACTACCTTCGGCCTCCTGTGAGCCTCTTCCTCCCCCCATCATTTTCCTTCTTCGTCCTTGAGTGGTCAGGCAGGGCTTATGCCTGTGTCCTCGGGGCTTGGCACACAACTGATGTGAAGTTGGGAGACCCTTCTTCAGTTAGTGGAATGGAGGTGCTGGCCCAAGGTCTTCAAAAACTAGAAGGAGCAAACAGTGTGACTGTAGCTGTTCATCTGCTGTAACATAGGTGTCGTAGGTATAAACCTCTGTGGACAGCTCCTGTAGATAACCCCATAGATACCCCCTGTAGATGGCCTCTATAGTTAGCATTTATGGGCAGCCCCTATGGATAGCCCCTGTAGATAGCTCCTGTGGATAGTCCCTATAGATAACACCTATGGGTAGCCCCTAGCCCTTATGGACAACCCAATGGATAGATAGCCCTTGTAGATAGACTCTGTGGATAACCCCCATGGATAGCCCCTATGGGTAGCCCCTATGGGTAGCCCCTATGGATAGTCCTAGTGGGTAGCCCCTATTGATAGCCTGTCTATTTTTTACTTCCTTATACTATGGATTCTTTGTGCATTTTCCATCCTCAAAGCACCTTTATCTCTGTTCCACTACATTTGAGTTTCAAAACTATGAAGAAAACAGGGCCATTGTTTTTATCTCACCGGACAGCTGAGCAAGGTGAGGTAGGCAGAGATGACGTGGCTTTCTGCATCTCTGTCTCTGAGTGACAGAGGGAGACTAGAATCCCCCTGTGGTTCTCCATAAACTGGGTATAAATATCCTTTCGGAGCTATAAATTTACACACACACACACACACACACACACACACACACACACACACCAACTCTATATGCACACACACAAAATGTTTGCATCAACACACATATGCTTGCTCAAAAACTAGTCCTTTCCCTTTTGTAGAAATACAGCGGTCGAGAGGGATGTTTCTGTTGCCTTGAGTGATTTGTATAGACCCACACAGTTGTGCACTACTACTCAGACTTGAAAAGGCTATGGTCTGAAGGTTGTTTGCTCGTTACTGTTGAGAAGATTCTTTCTGGCCCTGAGGTGATTTCGATGGATGCTTTTTTCAAACATCTGTCAACCTTGGCACTGTGTTAATGTCTCATTGCACGGAGAAAAGGAGGGTGGGAACATGTTATCAGTTCTAAGACCAGCCTTGATTTCTGAGCTTGGCCTAATTGCTACCCTTCTTTCCTTAATGAAGCCCTGCTGCTTTTCTTTTCTTCTTTTTCTTTTCTTTTTTTTTCTTTTTTTGAGTTGGAGTCTTACTCTGTTTCCCAGGCTGAACTGGAGTGCAGTGGCATGCTCACAGCCACCACAGCCTCAACCTGCTGGGCCCAGGCGATCCTTCCGCTTCAGCCTTCCAAGTAGCTGGAACTACAGGCATGCGCCACCACGCCCAGATAATTTTTTGATTTATTGTAAAGATGAGGTCTCACCAAGTTTCCCAGGCTAGTCTCGAACCCCTGGACTCAGGCAATCTTCTCAGCTTCCCAAAGTGCTGGGATTACAGTCTTGAGCTATTGCACTCGGCCTCTGCTGCTTTTCTTCAGCAGAGTGAGGAGGTCTCTGGTGCTCTAAAAAGGAGTTGGGAAGTGGCCTACTTGCTTATGTTAATAGAGAGTGAGGAGAGACTGGGCCGAGGGGCACCACTGCTGAGAGCAACAGTTACATCATGACTGATCCCACGGAATCACCCCACAATAATGTGTCCCCGAAGAGACCTCTAGGAGTGAGACTTGGAGCACCCACTCCGATGGCCACACACACCAGTGTGGCCTTAGTCTTCCGCTTTTGCACTGGCTCTTGTGACAATGTATCACCAATACTGAGCCAAGTACAGAACACTATGCCTTGCTGACTGAGCGGAAACTCCTGAGCAGTGTCGCCAAAGGCCAGGCTGTGAGCTAGCTGAGTGAAGTTGGCTCTGGCAACCTCCAGGTCTTTATCCGTCCCTTTCTCTGTTTTCCTGGTGTCACTGTCCCCCCTTCCCTCCCTTCCTCCCTCTTTCCCTTCCTTCCATTTGTTTTGATAGAGGATACATATTCAAATGCTGGTGAGTCAATCCAAGTAGGTTATACTTCAATAACAGTGACCAACGTGTCACAGTGGCTTAAACAAACATTTAATTCCTACCCCATGTTGCATTGTCAGGGTTCTCTGATCTCTGTGTTGACTCAGGGTCCTAGGGGGCCAGGCTTAGAGCAGCCCCCATTTCAGATATTTGCTGTGCCAAAGGGAAGAATGTTCTGGAGGGACTCATTGGCAATAATGCCCTGACCTGGAAATGGCCCCTCGCAAGGTACCTGGCAGGACTGGAGCAGTAGTGACTGTCCTCATACTCATCTTTTTTATTTTTATTTTTTGGTCAAGTAAATATTTTTATGTATTTATTTATTTTCTTTTTTTAATTTTGAAGATGTGGGGTACAATTCAGGGTTAGGTGTACAAATGTTCATTATGCAGGCCCCCTTGTTGATGAGGTGTGCCTCCCTCTTCCTCCAGCAGATTCCCACTGCTGCCAATCTTGCCTCCGCTCTCCCCTGGCGGTTTCCCACTACTGCCAGTCCTTTTTTTATAGTATTACAATATTGTCAAGGTCCTCTTATAAGTGAGAACATGTGATACTCAGTTCTTTGTTTCTGTGAAAGGTCACTCAGTATTATAGATTCTAAGTCCATCCAGGTTACCGTGAAGTTAATAATTTTTTCCTTCTTTATGGCTGCATAATATTCCATTGTGTATGTGTACCACATTTTTTTAGTCCAGTCCTCTTTCGATGGGCAGCACGGTTGGTTCCATGTTCTTGCTATTGTGAACAGTGCTGCAACAAACATACATGTGCAGGTATCTTTTTCATAGAGTAATTTGAGTTCCTCTGGGTATATTCCCAGCAGGGGGATTGTGGGGTCGTATGGAAGGTTGATTTTTAGATCTTTTAGGAATCACCAAACTGTTTTCCACGGAGGTTGTATTAGTTTACACTCCCATCAATAGTGTAGAAGTGTTCCCTTTTTGTTGTATCCTCTCCAGCATCTGTTGTTTTTTAAGTTATTGATGATGGCCATCCTGACTGGAGTTAGGTGGTATCTCAGTGTGGTTTTAATTTGCATTTCTTTGATGACTAGTGAGGCAGAGCATTTTTTTCATGTATCTGTTGGCCGCTCGTATGTCTTCTTTTGAGGAGTGTCTATTCATATCTTTTCCCACTTTGTAATGGGGTTGATGTGTTTTTCTTTTTGGCGTGTTTGAGTTCCTTGTAGATCCTAGTTGTTAGGCCTTTGTCAGACATACAGTTGGCAAATATTTTTTCCCAGGCTGTGGGCTGTCTCCCTGCTCTCCTGATGGTTTCTTTGGCTTTGCAGAAGCTTGTCAGTTTAATGAGGTCCCATTTGTCTATCTTATCTCTTATGGTCTGTGGGTTTCGGGTTTTGTTCAAGAATTGGATGCCAGTTCCAATTTCCATGAGGGTACGTCCTTCATTTTCTAAGGTTCTTATGGTTTGAGGTTTTACGTTTAGATTGTTGATCCATCTAGAGTTGATTTTTGTGTATGGTGATAGGTAGGGGTCTCGTTTTCATCTTCTGCATGTGGTCAGTCAGTTTTCCTAGCACCACTGACTGAATAGGTTCTCCTCTCCCCAGTGGTTGTTGGTGGAGGCTTTGTCGAAGTTGAGTTGTTTGAGAAATTAAGGTTTTGCTTCTGAAATCTCTATCCTGTTCCATTGGTTTATATGCTTGTTCTTATAGAAATACCAGGCTGTTTTGGTTGTTGTAGCTTTATAATAAAGTTTAAAGTCTGGGAGTGTGATACTTCTCCCTTTGCTGTTTTTGCTGAGGTTTGTTTTGGCTATTTGTGGTCGTTTATGTTTCCATTTGAATTCCTGTATTGTCATTTCCAGGTCTGAGAAGAATGCTGCTGGTAATTTAATGGGTATTGTGTTAAATCTGTTGATTGTCTTGGGTAGGATGGACATCTTAACAATATTGATTCTTCCAATCCATGAGCATGGAATATTTTTCCATGTGTTTATGTCATCTTTGATTTCTTTGAGAAGTGTTTGGTAGTTTTGTTGTAAAAGTCTTTCATTTCTCTGGTTAGGAAAATGCCAAGGTATTTCTTTTCTCTTTGTGTGTGTGTGTGTGGCTACTGTAAATGGGATTGTGCTTTTTATTTGATTTCTGTTTGTTTATTGTTGGTGTATAGAAATGCGACTGTCTTTTGCCCATTATTTTATACCCTGAGACTTTACCAAAGTCCTTTATCAGTACAAGGAGGTTTCTGATAGGTTCTCTTGGTTTTTTGAGTTATGGAATCATGTCATCTGCAAAGAGGGATAACTTTTCCTCTTTTTATATTTGGATACAACTGATCTTCTCTTGTCTGATTGCTCTAGCTAGGACTTCCAAAACTATGTTGAAAAGAGGGAGAGAGAGTGGGCATCCTTGTCTTGTTCTGGTTTTCAGGGGAAATGGTTCCAATTTCTGTCTGTTTAGCAATATGCTGGCTGTGGGTTTCTCGTAGATGGCCTTTACATATGTTCCATCTATGCCTAGATGTTC